>DWNY01000670.1:0-15084 GCA_018250635.1 Telegonus apastus | reverse complement strand
GTCGTTTGGGCGGGCGGTGCGTGCGGCGTCCCAGGTTCAAGGACAAGCCCGCTCATTCAGCCCGGAACACGTGACCCAAAGTAAATATAGTACTCGTACCACGTTACGATACCGTTGCCGTAATCCCTTCGTAATTTAGGCGGTTCGGAATCTCTTTTGACTTAGTTTTAGATGACGCAATTTGCTTGAAAATCGCTTGAAAGTCGGACGTTTTTTTCTGTTATTATAAGTTAATACATACTCATTAATGAATTACACTTAAGACTAATATAGGCACTTTATTTCTTGTGAGGTGGAGGTAAATGTCTGCGACAGAGATTTTAACTAATGTAGCTGTTTACAATAGTTCCATTAGTATATCATGTTTGTTTAACCAATAAATATTTGAACTGTTTGTTTAATTTTTAATATGCTATTGTTTAAGCATTTTTACTGACAATTATTAAGAAAATTCTTAATTAATACGTCTGCCTTAAGAGTAATTGTGAAGCAACCAATTAGCGTCTTTATATCCCAGAAAAAAGTTATAAATGGATATATGTGTAAATAGCGTAAATATATACGGTGCATGCATGAAGCCGAAATGATTAATGAGAACCGGTTTTATAAATGCTTCCTTCAATTTTATCTGCCAGGTATTTCAGTTCGGTTATCATTATTTACTTAATTGTTTAATATCTCGTGTACATTTCAGTAATCATTTAATGAACTGTATGTGAAAATTAAAGCAATAACTTGTAGTGAGAGACTGTCTTTACGAAGTTACGTTTCGTGATTAATATTTAATTCATAACGTATGCTACTTAATGAAAATGTCAGGTGCCAATTGATGGATTTATTATCGGAGATAGCGCTTCTTACTCAACTCTTAAAGTTGAACCAATTTTTAAAATATAACTACAGTGCATATAATTGGAGATTAAATTTTCAGTTGAAATAGTAACTAACTGTTATTTGGAAATTAACTGATGGTGATTGAACGACTCTTTGTGATTCGACTCCGGCGGCACCACCGCCACAACTATTTCTGCCTTATAGCAAACAGCAGTGTTAAGCGTTGCTGTGTTCTGGTTTGAAGGGTGGTAAGGGAGACATACTTATCCGAGGCATTCCACCTTAGTCCTCAGAGGTAGCGCACGCATCTGTGGCCGGCCTCAGGTAGAACTATGCTTATCTGGGTTTGATTACAGATGTCTATCAGTGACAGTGGCAACTTACCATCAAGCTGTATGCTCGTTTGCTACTTCCATATCATAAAAAAACTGAATGCGCTTCAGGGCTCGCACCCTTTTTCTTATATGCACGAGACCCCATTCACCTAGTTAAGCACTGTTAAATGGGAGTGTGCTTAGTGGAATTAATAGGTATCTCGAGTTATCTAAAATAATAAACAAATACAGCAGAAATCATGACAGAGTTCAACAACTTACCAATCATCATGAATTAAAGTGATAGAATGCCGACCTTGGATCGTATCATTCATACTCGTGTCCATACATATTAAATAACTGCATACATCTATATATTTAGAATCGATCTAAAACTAATTATTTGTTCTAATTTTAGGACAAAGTAATGACGTAAAATTCAAATAGGTAGTTGGTACATAATTATAAGGGTTAAAGAACTAATGTTTTGAACTAAAGTTAAATAAACTTGTGTACAATTTATCTTAATAAAACTGTTGGCAATATTGATAATTTAGTTATGTTAACAAAATGTAGCAAATTAAATGGAGTATTAAATAAACTAAATAGAAACTAAGACGTTAGAAATAAACTCTAATATTAATTAAAATAACAATTTGTCATGCTAAAAAATATGTCAGAGAAAGCGGAGCTTTTAATTTATAGCTCTGCTGTTTTATTATTACAAGGTAAAGGTAAATACAATAGTTATAAAAACGAAATAATATATAGTTTTACACTTGGTAAATTTTTTGTGATGACCCTGTAAGTTATACAGAATATAACATTTCAACTTGTCTCAATATTTGCATCGATTAGTTCTAAAACATTGATTCTCGTAACAATAAGTTTCTTTCACAGCTAAATAGCGATCGCTTCATATTGCACACTGCCATCGCAACACCGTTCAATAAAAAACAAGCACTGAAACAAAAACAAAACCGTCGCAGAATTATGTAGCTAGCGCGTTCAAAGGACTCCTTGTACGTACGTGCTCTCCTATAATCATAAACATGGAAAACGCACAAAAGCCTCGGCGTCGCGTCGCCTCGCTGTCAGATAAAGTTGTTGCGTTTCTTTTGCGAGACGTGCCGAGCCGGCGCGGGCGTGCGAGCGAGACGGTCGCTCACGCCGATCGTTAGCCCTGATCTTCAGCGCGCCACAAACACACAGCCCGACCGAGAGCGAAATTGCAACGAGAATGCACCTAGCTGTGTTATTACCGCGGCGGCTCCGCTCCGAAACGGCATGTTTCCGCGACGACCGCCACCCGAATATCGACCCAACGTAGCTTACATCGAGTCCACTTTCGCTTGTGAGCTGTCCGAAACCGGTTATTTTCTCCGAGCAAGCAATTGTGAACGTTGTCGTTGCGACATAAGTTCCGTTCAGCACGATGCAACGCAGGAACGCGCCGGGACTGTATATTTAGCTCGATGCAAGCGGCCGCCGTAGTGGGTGTATTAGGTCGCTCGCACGCACTGCTGAACTAGTCGGAGGGCTTCCTATTATCGATTTATGTGATACAGATGTAGCATGGCACGTTTTTACACGGTTTTTGCAGGACTTTTTCATCGTTTTCCATTACGCCGGCTCGCTTCGATTTCTCCTTCGCACTGAACTTAAATCGAGTGAAACTTGTTGGAAAAATTATGCTTTCACTTGCAACATCCATTCCGATCGTGCTTCGGAGTCTTCTCATTAAGTAAGATCATCTGTTCATTAAATCTGATACGAGTCATAATAGCGACTGTTGATTTTGATACTGATTACGTTCAAAACCCGATTTCGGTTGAACAATCTTTTGTACAGAACACAATATCGTATTTGTTGAGCTGCAGACTCGGGAGCTCGGAGGGTATGGGTGTGGGGGGTAGGGGCGAGGGTTTGCGGTTACGCCCACACGCGTAACACCTCCGCCGAAGTCGGCGGTCACTTCAGCCACACTGCCGCACAGAGGTACTCTCGTAGCCGTGAAAATGTGAAACCTTGTCAGCTAAATGTTTCTATTTGTTTTGCATTTCTCTTTATGTTTGCGCAGTTTTTCTCGAACTCTCTTGTTTCATAATAACTTTAAACTATTTCTCCCTGTTTTCTTTTCATCTTCAATGATAAATACACTAATAAATCAATTTTTTAATCAATATTATCATTTAGATGATAATAAAAGAGGAATCCCACAATCATTATATTCTCATCTCCCCTTTCGAAATATAAAGAACTGATTGAAACTTAGCTTAGGATTTTAAATAATTAAGCAAAAAGGGAACATATTCAACTTCCCTATTTTATGGGTTTCTAGTATACAATAAAAATACACCGCACAGGCGAGCGCGGGACCGAATACGGCAATAATTAAACTGAAATGACATTATGACTGCAAAGATTAATCTGTTAGAGCGTAGAAAGACGCCAAAACCTGACTTACTGGATGTTATGCCTATAAATTTAACTCCGGAAACAATAAAAAATCAAGCTTACGACGCAGAGAAAGGATACACACGTACGGAGTAATTCCCATCCGTTGCATGTTGTGACATTGTATTAATTCTTCTGTTATAAGGACTAATAAATATTAGTCGTCGTTTCCTTTCTATGTCGTCATTTCCATTATTAAACCCTCAAAGGGATAAAATAACAAACAGAAGACAATACAGTAATTTGTTATGTGGATGACGACTGTGATGAAATAATGTCCTCTCCAATGGAGTTAGTTATTATTACTTACGTTAGGTATTACTACTTAACTGAGGTTAGTCACAAAAGGGTTACTACCCCTGAGGACTGAGTTAGAACCCTCGAAATAGTAAGTTTTCCTAACCACACCCATCAAACGAGAACCCAGCGACGCACAACACTGCTGTTATTAGCCAGAAATAGGTGTGGTGGTGCCGCCGGACTCAAACACAAAGGCTTCAACTACCTTTTAAAATAATAAATTTTAATGGTTTCGCGAATATCAATTAACTGCAATTTATAAAATCTCACTCCTAGGTTACAGATTTTAAACACCCAAATGCCTTAAAAATACACTAACGCCAATCAAACCTCTCTGTTGCTTAACGCCGAATCACTAATTCGTAGTAATAATTTCGCAATAGCTCCAGAAGCATTCCCTACTACTAGGTACATTAAGAAAAACATTCACAAATAGCTAAGTGAAGTGCATTTTATGAAACAAAAACTGTTCTCTACTACAACTTCATAGCAACATTCTACATTAGAGCTATAATCATTATCCCGAGTGCGTTCAATGCAGTAATTACCCGGAATGCAGTCTTATTTATGTCTCAATTAGGGATGGCTATGCAAGATCGATTAATCGAAGAATCGATGTTTGGACCAAAACATCGATTTTTTAATACAGAAATACAGAATTGCTCTAACTTACCAGAAATACGTTAGACTTTGTTTTGACTGAAATTACAAATTTTAAACCACAAAAATGTAAAATAATTCCACCTTATTAGAATTTATTTTGATTTTCCTCTATATTTCTGTATAACAGATTCTTCAAACATCGAATCGAAACAAATTCAAAATCGATTTTTATGTAGACTCCCCATCCCTAGTTTCAATGCGCTTATTTCAAGTCCTGAGTTGAAACAGCTCGTTCAACAAACGCAAGTACGAAATGCATCGCTAAATATAGGCCGTCGGGGAGTTTGTTGTGCGTGGTCAGGTTCCCTCCACTCCCCACCCTGCGTGGGATAGGGGTGTACCGGTGTAGTTTATGTCTAGTTTAAGGGCTCGTTTTACACTAGATGTAGCATGATAGGTATAGTTATGAACATAGGCTACAATCTTGCCGATTTTGAACCGTCTTACGTGAATGATTGTTATTTAATAATGTGTATTCTACCTAATGTAATTTATGTTGAAGTGTTCTGGAAGTAAAGGTTTTATTCTTAGTTCAAAAAAATAAATATATACTATAATGGTACCTAAAACTCATAAAACAATCATTAGCGACAATTGATTGATAAAATGTTATGAAACACGCTGCGACAATTACCTACTCAGATACATAAATATATGTATATGTACCTATGAGGTTACTTTCTTATTCGGCGAGACATTTATTTCTTAATATTCAATACCTATTTTACTTTCTATATACCTATATTTATTTTTCTGTTTTAGATTTAAACATTAAATAAAAAAAACAGAACTATGAGCGTGAAGAGTTAAAAATACAATGAGCGTTTTATTCGCCGCGATTCACAGTAACTAATAAACACTATTCCTTGTTAATGACGTCACTGGAAACGTACAATGCACTTGATATAGGCCATCAAGGAAACACTTATGTTGCGGATGGTCAGGACTCCACTACAGCTCAACCCTAGTTTTAAAATAGGGCTGTGTCGACACTACTTTCAATCCTATTAATTACGTCTGAGCTGGTACGCACTGAGCTTAGGGATATGTTTTAGGGTTTAAGGTTGTAACTATTTTAAAATTGGAATCTACATAGCTTCCCTATTTACAGTATATTTCGGAATCTCCATAAATTTTAAAGTAAAATATTCTTCGATTTTATAATTTTTAGTTCATATAAAAAGTCCAATAAATTACCGTCACATCGGCCGCTTTTATAACTATATTTTATATTAGAATGCAATCCTTGTACCAAACTGATTCCTTTTGAAAAGTTTGAAAACATATCCAAGTTAGTCAACCTTCCTCTACTTTTTCCATCAAACCGCATTAGAGAAGCTTGAAACCTAACATAAGCCTAGCAGAATCATAAAAATTCTTTAAGTCAATATATGTAAAATCTCCTTAAAAAATACGCACTAATTAAGCAAGACGTTTCTGTCGAGCCATATATTTCCAAGGATCGACTTTATTGAGCTACGTAGATGCAATGTGGATTGTTTATGGCTCAATATGCAACCATAAAACATCGCTAAATATACACCAGAAGCGCTGTATGTTGTACGTGGTCAGGTCCCCCATCCCCCCTTCACTCTCCCTGTTGTACGCTATTTCAAAATCGTATTACAACTGGGTTGCGACGTCCGAGGGATATAAAGTTATTGGAAATTACTCCGAACATTGCAAATGTTTCCTTCATTTTAATACGAATATAGCAGGTATGTTCGCTTTGCAAATTTGTTTACGTTTAATCTTATTGCATGCAGCGTTTGTTATGTTAGAAACGTAAACAAATGTAACTTTGTTTTGTATTACAATGTTAAAGAATATTGTAACATTACATTACAATAAAAGATATATTTTTAATGTATACGTTACGATAGATGACTTCCATAATACCTAAGTATTAAGTAGTATAGTATTAAGTATCTATTTACATTAAATTTAATTAAGTATATAATATAATAACAAATGCAATGAAATTGAACGTAAACTTTAAAAAAGCAATTCAAACCAATTTCGAAAGAGGTTTATACGTGGAATATTCAAATGATCTTCAAAGGATACTACTTTGTAACCATAAGCATTATTAGCTGATCATCAAGTTAGAAGCAAAGCTTCATTAGTTACTAAGTCAGATTAAAGGCTTTACTATATTACCAATTAATTCAATTATTCTACTAGTAAATCAAACGATAAGTTTACGGCGATAATGTACGCAAGTGTTATATATAATATAAATATAATAAGGTACGTTAGTGTTATATATTATTATTAAATAGCAGGAATAAAAATAAGTAATGGTCATGCAATAAAAATATTTTATTTTTTTCGAAACATTGATCGTAATGTCGATTTTAAAAGGTACTTCAATGGAAATTGTTGCTATTATTTATTTTATAGAGATAAAATATGATCTCAAGAAATATGGAAGCAATTGATGTATAAATAACCTTCTTAGTAATAAAATGCTTACTTAAAAGATTCAAAAATATATCTGATTAAGTGAAGTACTACAATTTAGTGCTTAATCTAAGACTAAAGGAACCACCATAATAGACCACATAATATCGTGTTCCCCAGTTTACATAAGGGGGACCTAAAGAACATAATACGTGAATATGTGTGCATAAATTGTGCATGTGTGCATGTAATCCCTATTCTGCATGGCGGAAGCTGGATTAGGGTTAATCCAATATGAAACGTTTTCACATTAATTTCATGTTTTATGATTGAAATAGATATCAATTTATAGTATACGAATATTATAAATACTTGTATGTATGTTTATACCTAAGTCAATTGAACTATTATACACCTACATATCTACTGATTTTTATAATCACATAAATAAGCAACAACGACTCTAGAGTAACAAGAAATAGAAAAAAAAGTTTGAATATAATGTCATTTAACTAACTTATGACTTGATCGATAACTCATTTCAATATTATCTACCATTGTGCATTCAGCGTTAAATATTACTGTCTTAAAATCTCATTTTCTATTTCATTATCCGTATGTACTTTATTCATGATAATGAAACTAACACAAAATCATCAAAGGAGCTTAATATTAATATTAACTTAAGAGCATTAAGTACTTAAAGCTGTCATTATGAATCACAAAACTTAATTCAAAGCCGAATGCGACCATATTTAAAATTAATCCCATTTAATCCTAAAACTCGGGTTGAACCTCGTAAAACCACATAAGCTTTTGGCATCCCTACTTAAAAGGGGGAGCGGAGCGAGCGAGACATGCGTATGCGAGCATATGCATATAATGCATACAGTGCAGGGATGTTATGGAGACCCGTATCCGTAACCGAAACTATCGGATATCCGAAATAAAAATGTATCCGAAACCGTAACCGAATCCGAAATAAATAAATCGGATTGGGGTGGAGTTTGAATATAACACAAAATTAATGGTTTCCACCTGACAGTGCCGACATAATAATTGTGAATATTTCTTAATTGAAACTAAATTAAATCAGTACTTCGCTCGCACGTATTTTATTTTCACTATTCGTTAAAAATATTTATCCGTAACCGAAACTACCGGATAATCCGAAATAATTCATATCCGTAACCGTATCCGAAACCGGTACTTTTTTTTATATGCGTATTCATATTGAGATCCGAAATTTCATATCCATTACATCCCTAATACAGTGCATGGCTGGAGCACGGTTACTCGGCCACCGACGGTGGAAATCTTACTTGCGGTAGGTCATGACTGGAAGCGAGTTGGGCACGTATGGTCTTTAAAATACTACCCGTTTCTCAACACTTAAAAACTTATTTTAAAATTTTACCCATTTATAAAAATAAATGAGTTTCATAATTTGTTACTGACACATTATCTTATCTTATTATTTATATTAAAATACGGAGTCAATTCTAACTTAAAGGACTATATTTATTCTAATGTTGAAGTTACTTCTCGCTACTTCTCGAACCTCACCTTCATGTTCGTATAAATATTTGATTGGTAATTTAGTTATCGTTGGAAATTTATTAAGCAAATAACTAGATTACGTAAATTATCATTATAAAAAGGTTCAATAAAGTAATTTGATCACATAAATCGTGAATTCAAAGGAAACAGACATTCTTTTCAACGTTTGAAATAATCATAAGGTATATACTTATAACCAATTATTTTAATTAAGTATGTTTTTAACTGCATCTGCCCCTTCACAAGTCAAGTGCAGTAAATTACCTACGTTATAATCAAATTGATCTGAAATAATTATAAAGTAAGACTTGAATACTTGATGCAATTATTTTAATGAGTTAAATATATTTTACATTACACAATGATAATAAATTTTAATTTTTACAAAAATATAATATAAGTGCTGTTTAAACTGTTGTTATTTTTCCTTCAAATGAAAGAAAACCACTTTATTTAGATAAAACTTATCACGACTAATTCATTGAAGGTATTTAGATACCCAATAAAGAATACTCAACTAAGGATTGCCTTAACGACCTGCAGTACAACGTAGCCATATATGGATATATTCTCTTTTACAGCGTAATGATCAGGGATATAACAACGTCGGAGCATTGGTAGTAACACTAAAGTTTTATTTAACCATATATAACTAGCTCGACTGTCTTAGCGACCCTTTGGGTCTAAGCACCTCTGGGTAGAATGATAAGGGACTTGGAAGCTCCAGTATCCATACAAGAAACATCAACAATACGATTGATGTAATATTACAATTCATATTTGCCTCAAATCCATCAAAGTTACAATTTTGCCCTCGGAAATGATAAAAATAATGATGAGTGATGATGGTGAAGATCATAATGATGAAAGAAACAAAACTGTTGCTGAACATTTTTTGCCCCATAGCCTTTTATGTGCGAAATAAGTAGGTTTCATTCCATTATGCTTTATCACACATTTTATGTTGGCAGTCAATGGCTTGGAAGTCAATTTACCCTATTCCTAATTGTTACATCGTTTTTTTTTTATTTATATTTAGTTTGGCTTACAATCCAATAATTGGATATCTTCAACTGATGACGGAACTTTTTTAGTGGCTACTCATTCCATTCAATTTCACAATAATGTATTAGATATCGAAAGCACCACTTTGATGAAAAACTGTTTTCCAAAATACTTCTGATCTGATTCCTGTTTTCATTTTATCCTTTTGACTTAATAATACGATAACACTCTTTAAAAAAATTGAGACATTCCAAGAACGCATTAGGAACATTCCACGTTACTGACGTAAATTCCCCCCAGTTTAGGCGAACAGGAAAAATAAAAACAATCTCTCTTAATACCGACAAAATTAGTTTTAGTCTTGTTTTCAAAGCCCTAAATCTTAATTTGATTGCTCAATAAGTAAATACGAATTTTCCAAAAACTATCTGGTCCTAATTTTGTTTAATTTTAAAAACATTTGAGTTATAAAATACGTATGACTGGCTAACTTGGATGGCGCAACGACCCAAAGTGAGTCACAGCCTCCCATATTAAGATAACATCTTTGTATGGGATATTTATAGGCATTACTTTATTCTTAAAGAAAGAAATAGGTAATAAGATATTTAAAAAGAAGACTATGTAAAGGTCACAATGCCATTAAAGTGTAATACCTACAATTACTGATACCTACAAATAAATACAGTTTTTGAGGCATTTTTACGACAATATAGCTATATTGAGATCACTTTCTTTGTTCCGGAGCGGAGCAATTAAAAGATTTTAATGAGGGAAGAAGTCGAAGCGTTGATTTTCATTTCTGGAAGCAAATAAAGAAGGCTATATTATCTACCTAGATCACGTTTCAAATATCAAACTTTTTAGGTCAATCATTATAAAAATATTGTACATTTTTCTACAACAAAACTTGTGGTAAGGATTACAGAAATGTCATTTGACACTACGTCTTGAAATAATCACTATGTAAAGGAATTTAGGTACATCGGGAATCGGGATAGTTACAATTGGTTTATTAATTATTAATTTTCATTAGTACATAATTTAACATGTATTTCTGTTTAAGTTTTTATTGTGTATTTTAATAAAGTACCAAGTCGCGTCGCCTTGGATTTTATTTCACAAAAAGTTGCTGAGTTGGTGGATAGGGCATTAAATGTGTGGTTTATAGTTGTTATAAAACGGAATCATTATCTTTGCGAATAGGATCTCGAGTGGCAGAATTAAGTTTTTTTCTTTTTATATGGTAATAAACTTCATGTCTTTTTGGCGGTGAAAAGATATTCGTAGTTTTCGCTTTGTTTTCATACTTTACTTCATTTCATGTATTGTTTTTACTAAGTTTATAATGTAACCTATGGTGTCAGCCTTGTATAGCAAAATCAAATAGTTGGGCAGCTGCTTCTTCTTGTATATTATCGTCACTGTGATCACCAACACGCTTGTCAGGCGCGGTGATTATTGGCAAAAAAACCCCTTTAGGCTTCCTTAATGTCCTTGAATGCAGTGGACCACAAGGAGCTCCCTGAAACTCCCATTCGTCCAATAACGAATGGGAGTTTTGGTACTTACATGTAAAACGAAATTATGAATTCTTGTTGCAAATGATTTAGCACTTGCTTTAACGGTGATGGAAACCATCGCGAAGAAACCAACACGCCTGTAAGTTCTATTTAAAAAGTTTTCGAAGACTGGAGGCTACCGCTTCGCATGTCCTAAGCTCTACTCAGAGAAGACCCGTGTCCTGCAATGGCCCAATCATGGGTTGACGAGAAAGGTAGTAAAGACAGTTATGAGCAAAGGTAGGAGGACAAAAATAATAAAAGTTGGGAAAGATTTTTTGACGGTAATTATTGATTAAATCTGAACAGTGTAGTAAATATCATACGAATATACCTAGTTTAAAAGACCACAAACATGGCGCTACAGTTGACTGTATTCATTTTATCAAACGGTAGCATCGTTTATTTGAATCTATAGGTGATACAATATCATTACATTCGCCATGTCGCTTTTCCATTTACGAACAATATGTATCGATAAGACTGTATTGTAATTTATGAAAGGCAAATGCATCATGATACAGAATGTTAATGGCGTGTCCTTCTTTTATCTGTGCATTTCTGTTTCCATTTGTAACCTTCTTCCGCGAAATAAGAGAACCAACGTCGGAAAGGACCGGATGAATAATAATAACATATTTTAGTGTCACGACACTTATCTTTTAATAATCAAATACAATTTATTATTATAAGGTAGGGGATTTAATACCAAATTTAATAAAGTATGTTCTGAATACATTCTGTGTAATCTAAGAAGATTTTTTGAAGAGCCCTTTGAAAAGCTCTTTGGAAAATAGATGTATCAAGCCAAACCGAGTATTTTGGTGTGATCTAAATTATATTTATCATAGAAATGTATAGAGATAATGCTTTATTGTCGAACAAATTTAAAAAAATGACAATACTTTTTCATGGCAACAATCTATGTTAAAACTTATACAATCACGAGAAACAATAACGAGAAACACGAGAAAATAATAAACATTAAATTTAGCGTGCTAATAAATTTTATTCATGTACATATGGATCCATTAATTAGGTACTTTCTTGCGAACTGAATTATTTTCATTGTAGCCACACAACATTGCATCTCTATTTTTGTAGATTCAGTGTCGCTCGTGATTTAAAGGAGATTTAAAAATAACTGTCATTTTGTATAGCAACTGTATTTTGAAAGATTTCTTAAAACTACTAATTATTAAGGTTGCTATAACTTGTTTTAGATTTTTTTTAGATTTTAAAGTAATGATAGCAGTTATGGTTGGATTGAGAAAAAATTTTGGCACAAAATAAAATGTCCAATAAATCTCGTTTAGGATTTAAGATTAAAGAAATTAGTTGCCAGCATTCACAAAAACTTAATTAGTAGGTAAATATTGCTAATTTTATAGGAAGAAGATTTTATCCAAATGATATAGGTACTTCGTACTATTATTCGGAGCAAAATGCTCGTCGTAAAACAAGCATTTTCACTATGAAATTTCAAAGAAACAATAATAGGCGAGAACTCACTACGTAAAGAGGCCGGGGACCGCTCACATAAAAACACCGCGGATGTGTGAGTTCCTGAATTAAAACACGACAAGCATATTCGCCGTCGTGTGCGTATACTTCTAGCCTGAGTGCGTGTGTTGTCGTCCACAAACACATTTACATGCCATAGATGTAGGCAACAATATGGCAGCCGGCGGTCCAACTGAATACTCGATCAGTATGTCAGTTTGACACGGTGTGTAAGTAATGAAATTCGACTTTCAAATAATATATTTATCCGAGTGCGCGATCTGTCGTATCTTGATAGTATCATTGATATAAAAGTGTGTAGGAGATGCCAAACGCCCGTAGAGGTTAACCCTAAAAATAAATATTAATTGCTATTCTCATTAATGAACTCAGCGTCTATTTCTAACAGGGTCTACATAGTTGTATTTGTTATGGTAAGTAGTCACACTGAAAAATATAGCCGCACTATTGGGTATAATGGCTACTTCGCGGTTTATCGTTCTATCTAATTGTACATCAGGAAACTTATTTATTGATTATTTTGCTTAAAAGATACTGTTACAAAACTATAGAATTGCCTACACTGTACTATCGTTACTAATTAAATTGTGTTGCAAGAGTCTAACCAATGAAACGACTCTAAAGTACTAGGGCTTCATAAGTATCAAAGAGTTCGTCGTATGCTGGTGATTGAGCCGCGAGTACCAATGAGTTGCGTAAGTCGGTGTCGTTTACCCCGCGGCCTTCGCGCGGTTTCATGGATCATTATTATTGGCACGTCTACGATCAATCCCACTTTACCAATTGAAATTTATAGACCGTCAAAACGCTATGAAATGACCCCTTTTAATGTAACAGTAAAAACCCGATGACGTGGTGCTTTAACCCCGGTTAAAAGGACAAGAGTTAGTTTTCTTAGGTAAAAGTCCTGGCGATTTCGCTTTGAAATTACGCAAAGGTTATTTACATTGAGAACAAAACCAACCATAATATTTTTATCTGTTTCGAATACACTATAAAAACATTTAAAATTTTGTTAGGTAGGACAAGACATGATAAAGTAATTTACGATGTCTGAAAAATTCTAAAAAATATGTATTTATTAGATTCGTAAAATGCCGTGTCATTGTTGAGACTATCTCTATTTAAGAAATAAGAATTGGACTATAGTCCACCAGATGGGCATGATCCACCACACAAATGAATGATGAATGAATGGGCGGATATTTAGGTATATCCGCTAGCCAAGACGTTAAATTATGTACAACGTTGTTTAATTACAAATAGTAAAGTAGGCCAATTATAAAATCCCGTGATATTAAAAGACAACATTTATTGTGTATGATGACTTTATGAGTCAAAACTATAAAATTTAATAAACTGAAGCCCTAAGAATGTTGACACTTATGTTGTTGACTCTATAAAATGTATAACGATATTGTTATTCAAAACAGGGATGTGACGGAGATCCGTAACCGTAACCGAAACTATCGGATATCCGAAACAAAAGTCTATCTAACCGAATAAACCGTAACCTAATCCGAAATAAGGATTTTGGTAAATTTCCAATAGGGATGGAATTCAAGTATAACACAAATTATTGGTTTTCACTTGGCAATGCCGGCACAATAGCTGTACAGCTTTCTTAATTGCAAAGAAATTAAATCATTTGTTAGTTGTACGTTATTTTTATTCTATTCTACCTATCCGTAGACGAAGTACATCAAGATTTAGGTTTGAATCACGTTATTTATGATTTCACATATCCGAAATTTCATATCCATAACATCCCTACTTTTTATATTGTTGAGTCATAAAAATGTACAACGATATTGTTATTCAAAATATACGCACCTATGTGGGTTAAGCTAAGTGTTTGTTATTGGTTTCAGATTACAACGCCGCCCCGCTGTTCGCCTCGGAAAACGCCTCCAGTGGTAAGCAAAACATTTATGTGTTTGTGTGTAAAAAGGTCTAAAATATACTAAAGTGGTACAACGTTGCTTAGTAGTAGATATACCACCGTGGTATTTTTACCTTGTACCAGCAATGTATAACTGTGCTGTTCTGTTAACGGCAAACTTATGAATTCTTCAAACGAATCTCTTAAGAGTAGGCATTAATTTTAGTAAATGGAAAATTGTGTATCCTTATTCTTTCTTAATTGCACTTGTCGACGTAAACATTTTGCCCTTTGGAGTCTAAAATTAAGTACCTATATTTTCTACAACGTATATATTTTCTATGACTTACTCCTAAAAGTATGAAACGTACATTTAGTACTTAGGTTTACATTTGATTACGATTTTCGAAGGTTCTTGCTCTTTCGAAACACGTTACGAAGCGAATGTTCGTGACCTATCAAAAATAATTCTATAAACTTTAAGAAATGTGTTGTTTTTAATAAATTGGCATACATAATTACATTAATAGGAAGTAAAGCTGCAAATGAAAGAAATACACTAATTTATACTTTGAAATCT
>DWNY01000669.1:0-15086 GCA_018250635.1 Telegonus apastus | reverse complement strand
GTCGTATTTAAAAGAAATAACGCATTTTTTGACATAGACATCTGATATAGTTGACGATATCTTTCATCATTGTCATTTTATTGTTTTATTTTGTTTAATTTAATATATATTTTGTAACACAACTATTCATAAATATTATCCATCAATAGTTTTCTCTGCATGAACTTTCACGTGTGCCTAATCCCATACTCTATCCGCACAGTATTTAGAAAACGGTTCCGCAAATTTTCGCTTCACGTATTAATATATAGATGGCATTCGTTAAGCTGTGTATCCCGGTTGTTATCATTGCATAGCAGTCTTTAAACCCTATCGAAAGTCATATGGGTGGTACGAAAACGTCTAACACCATTTGACCACTAATTTATACTTCTGTGCCGTTTTAAAATTGAGTTTTATATTGTAACTGAGTGTTAAGTAACTAAATATTGATTTCTCAGCATGATCCATGCGCAGCATGGTATAACTAGGAGCAGTCCATGTTGCTACTTTCTGATCGAACCTTCGTGAATATAGCACAAATCTTAAGAAATCAGATAAGGTCTGATTTCAAAAAGCAGGTGAGAATAAATTGTGGTAGATAAACAAAATCAATCCCAGTCAGGCGGAAAATAGCCAATTTGTTGGTATGGATAAAATTGTGCCGATTCAAATATCTGTGGATGTGATTGATGCAAATCATCTTTTTTATAAGACTGAAGTAGCAAAGAAGCATCCACTCGATGGTAAGTGATCACTACCGCTCATGAACATCTGCAACCAATTCCATATAAAAGAGGGGTATTGCGTGAGGTCGAGAGACTTATAACCTTTTTTTTATAAGTATGTAGTAGAAAGTAGTAGTAGTAGAAAGCATGCAGTGCACCTGATGGTAAGTGATAAGATAAGATCACAGTACTACTTACTGAAGTTGACCACAAATGTGTTGCTACCAATGAAGACTAAGTTGGAATGCCTCGGATAAGTATGTCTCCCGTACCACACCTTTCAAACCAAAACACAGCAGCGCTTAACACTCTTGTTATAAGGTAGAATAGGTATCGCGGTGGTGCCGCCGGAGTCGAACCACAAAGGGTTCTATTACATTCAAAATATGCAAGTCAAACGGCATTTCACCGAAACGCAAGGAAATAGGTAGGTGGTACCTCCTCCGCTGAATCAAAGAGATTGAAAGATAGTTGATATCTTTCAATCTCTTACTGCTTTTGTAGTTAGCGACAGATATAGATAGAGGGGGTGTGTTGTTTCTACGTTTGAAAAAGTTTTATGCGTTTCTTCCTTTAGAGATGCATTCAGGGAAGTTTAAGTAAGTATTACTTGATCGTTTTATATAGTGTTCGTAAAGGTTTTGAAGACTATGTTGATACTTTTATTTTCCTAACAATTCAACCGAACAATAATATTCATGTAATGTAATAAGAAAGTAACATTACACCAGTGCGGAGAGAAGGCAGCATGTAGAACAATAAAGAAGCACGCTTGTACTGTTTTAACTTCAAATATTACAGTACGAATTTAACATTACGTGCACTTATAATACGTAACATTATCGTACCTAAAGTAGTAAAAATATTCGCTTTCCTTACCGATTCAGATAACGCACTATTGTAATGTAAGGAACAAAATCTAACCACAAAATGTTACATTACGTGTAAATGTTACTGCCCTATGTCTATGCACGAAGACGCTATGTTATAAAATCAAGTGAAAGGCTCAGATAACGCACTACTCCAATATAACGAACAAATCCCACTACAAAATCAAACCCCAAAATGTTACGTTACGTGTAAACGCTACAGTCAGTGCTCATGTTAAACGTACACGATCTATTGAAAGTCACATATCGGATCTCAAAGCATTGTCTTCACAAGAGCTGAGAACCTACTTGCGCGCTAAGCAAATATTCTCAGAAAACGATCTGCGCCGAGGGAGTATTACATCTTAAGAGGATTGCCGTGAGATTGAATATTATACTGCTATTGAGCGTTTACTGAATTTAACTTTAAAATATGATAGAATACTTAATATGAAGTAGTTATTTAAAATGTACCGTATCTTATAGAAGGTAATAAAGTCCCTGTGGTTTGATTCTGACGGTACCACCGCCACACCTATTTCTGGTCTGGTCTGAAGGGTGTTACATACGTATCCGAGGCGTTCCAACTTAACCCTCAGGGGTAGCAACTCTTCTGCGGTCAACTTTAGGTAGGACTTTGATCTTCCTCGTCAACCCATTATTGTCCCACTGCTGGGCACGGGTCTCCTCTCGGGGTGAGAGGGCTTTTTAGGCCAATGTCCACCGTGGTGGCTCAGTGCGAATTGATAGATTTCACACATCTTCAAGAACTTTTTTTTTAAAGAACTCTCTGGTGTGCAGGTTTCCTCACGATGTTTTCCTTCACCGTTAAAGCAAGTGATAATTAATTTCAAATACGTATATAACTTCGAAAAGTCAGAGGTGCCTGGGATTTGAAGTTCAGACAGCCCGATTGAGAGGCCGAGTTTCAACCGTTAGGCTATCACTGCTTGCCCGGCTATCTCAGTCGGTAGAGCCTGAGACTCTTTGATCTTATCTGGGGTTCATTACAGATCACCATGGGCGGAAGTGGTTACTTACCATCAGATGGACCGCATGTTTGTTTTCTACCTCCAAACTATGAAAAAAATCTTTTTTCATTGTACCTAATACAAACTTATATATATAAAGCTCGTAGCGAGTGGTATATTTGTTAATATAAATTATTCGGTTATTTACTTTGTTTTCACGGCCTTGACTTTTGATTAGTTGGTACAACCATCACAAATTTGTACAAATATCCATTATGTAACTTTGTTCCAGGAAAATTGTACAGTTCCCCAGAGCATTATGAAAACCTGTTGATTTGTATTGACGTTTTTCAAGGTTTTTTCGGGTAACAATGTTTTAAAAATACGTAAAAGCTGTACGATTTAATAATAAAATGAAATTTAAAGAAATTATGTCCAACTAGAATATAGCAAGAGTGTTATTGTCATTGTAGTTAAACTTCCGTAGAACTACCGTTAGAACAGCAATGTTAAAAACTGCGCTGTTCTGGTTAACGATTTATAAGGTAACAACACTAAGCAAACAATCGGCATTCCAACTAAGCCTTCGGGTGCAGTAGTAATGCACTTATGATCACCTCAGGACTTCAATTCCATTTGATATTGACCTCACGTATCCTTGGACAGACATATTTACTAGATAGATCCTACGATCGTTTTATCCGAATAAAAAAAAAATCTAAAAGATCTTAAATCATCCAATAAAGAAGTCCAAGTATAAGTCACCGGGCCGGGGCGCCGGGGAAATGCAGGTAATGCAACCCCTATGTACGGGGGTGCGGTATTTATTGCCTCATAAACGTCAGGACTAATCCTTGTATTGCGAGTGGAGAAATTGTTACGGATACTGCTTTGCTGCTGTCGACTATAATTTTTCCGGGCTGTAGAGGTTTTGTGAGGCCTTTTAATACTATTAGTTTAGTCCTGACGTTTTTGGTGGCAAAAAACAACTGTAGCCTGTATACTAATATGTTTTGGGGAGAGTTATACAAATGTATCCACTAAGAATAGACGTCATGTTTTTTATTCTAAGAATAAGGACATTTAATTAAAGCTAATAAGTAGACAACGAAACACATATTCACACCTATAATTTAAAACGTTTATGTGATTAACATTCTTCTTGGATTCTAACATTCAGACAATGATTTTAGTTTTTTACTTTCATTGGATACAATAAAATTCGTAACTGGTACTGGATTCACACTAAATGGCTGAATTGGATGGATAAGTATAGGTGCAATTTTGGCACAATAGAAAGATAGTGAAAATAATATCCCATTAGTGGAGATCTTCCAGTCGTAGGTGCCATGGTTACATACAAAGACAAAAATACAAAGACGCAGATCAAAACAGAAATCTAAATTTACAATCTATCTGGGCGGGGATCGAGTCTGAACTAGCTACGTATCAGATTGATCACCATTACACGACGCGTGTCATCAAATTAGTAATATAGTATTACTAGGTGATCACCATGATTTACCCGCGTTAGAGAAGTAAAGAGGCATGCATTGATATCCGCAACTGACATTATCGCTCATGACGGTGGCCGCAAAGGCGTGGAGCGCGCGCTAGGGTTTTTTTTAATTAAATTAGTCTAAGTTACGCCTTAGACCTATAGCTATATTCCAGTGAAAGTCCCGTCAAAATCGATCCAGCCATTTAGAAGACTACTTCAGCCAAACAGACAGACAGACAGACAGACCGACAGACAGACAGACAAAAAATTATAATTGTATTTTTGATTTAGGTACCATGTATACTTTAGTAAAAAGTTGTTATTTTGATATTACAAACAGACACTTCAATTTTATTTATTTGTATAGATATATCGTTAATAAACCCCCCTGTACTTGCACCGTTAAAATATATTTGTTTACAGAAGGTACACTCCGGGATGCAACTCAGCCTCCGAACTCATTCCATTAGTGTTACTGAGTAAGTACAAGGGGAAATATTTACAGCGCTCCATAGCTCCCGGCTTATCTATATTCCGTGCGAGTTTATTGCACAACTGTCACAAAACTCTATTTGATGTAAATGTCCCGGGAAATTGGTTTAGTGATACGCGTTATGGTGTGCTTTTTTTATAAAAAGGTAGCAAACGAGCATGGCTATTTACCATCAGGTGGGCTGATGGTAAGTAACCACTTAAACCCATGGGCACCTTTAACAACCCTAGATAAAGTCACAGTCCTACCTGAGGTCCACCACAGATTGTTTTAATGTTTTGGAAATAGTAAACGAGCATGCAGCCCACTTGATAGTAAGTGGCCACTGCCGTCCATGGGCATTTGTAATCAACCCCCAGATAAAATTACAGTCCTACCTGAGATCGGCCACAGATGCGTTGCTACCCTTGAGAGCTAAGTTGAAACGTCTCAGATAAGTATGTCCATTTTACCACACCCTTCAAACCAGAGCACAGCAGCGCTTAACACGTCTTTTATAAGGCAAAATCAGTGTGACGGTGGTGCCGCCGGACTCGAACTACAAAGACTTCTACGATCTTTAAGTAGCAAATTAGTTAAAGCTAAGGCAGTGATAGCCTAGTGGTTAAACCTTGGCTTCCTAATCGGTGGGTTCGAATCCACCTCCTACTTGAAGAAACTTACGCGGAAGACCCCATGGCTGGTTCCTATAGAAAAACTCGACTTTCGAAAAATGTAGATAAACATTTCTAAAATGTGATTTTCTTTGCAACAAGTTAAAGACCATTTTAAATGAACTTTCCAATGCATTAAACTCTATAATGGAGGAGTCTCGTCATGTATCTAGTTTTGGTCATCCGATTTTAATTAAACCCATCGTTTTATTTACTTTGAAATACGAATATACGCTTTCATTTGAAATAGTCATGTCGAAATTGGTTCACTGGTTTTCATTGGTCAATTGATTCTTGTACAAACATAAATCATCACTATTTTATGTATCCTAATAGTAGGTACGTACTTTGAAGCTTGATGATTATATAATACTAATTCTTATAGACACGTCGCAACCTTCGTATGTCCCATTGCTGGGCACGGGACTCTTCCCACTACTGGGAAAGGCTTAGAACTGTCACGCTGTTTCAATGCTTTCAAGCATTTTAGCGTTTCGTTAGATGGTGGGGTTTCCGGGTCACTTGAGATGAGGTGACCTTAGTTCTAGGGAAGCGCAACATATCTGTGATTGCCTTCAGATAGATACCCTGTCCTCTGACGACTATGGGCGGCAGTGACAACGTACTATCAAGACAGCAGGCTTGTTTGCTAGAAATAAGTATTTCTTATTTTAAAAAAGTTCCCCTAAAACAACTGTATAGTGACACTGACTACAAATTAGCTTGTTAAAGTTTTTTATGCAATACAGCAAATAATCTATATATTAATACGTAAAGGGAAAATTTGCGGAATCATTTTTCGAATACTCGTGCAGAAAGGAGTGTGTGATTAGACATGTGTGAAAGTTCATGAAGAAAAGAGGCGAGAAGAGACAATATCCATGTATAATAACTGTTAGAAATATATAAAATTAAACTTAATAAATCATGCATTGTTTACATTAATGACAACAATACTGACAATGCTAAACAATACCGTCTACAATGTCACATGTCTAAGTCAAAAAATGCGTTCAAAAAATTTCTTTCAAATGCAGCTTATTCAATTAAACCTCATTTTCCGTATAATCGGAGTTTTCTAACAAATATATAAGTTTTTTATTGGATGTATAATTTAAGGATTAATTTTATTAATTATGATCTCATTTCTACCATTGGGAAGGCTACAAGTATACTTATTCCTTAAGTTTGGACTTACCTAAAAACTTTTTAACGTCGGGTTACTTTAGTAACTTCGAGTTAGCGACATAAACAAAATCGCGAGGAAACTTATGACAGAAATATTATAGTTTCGTCCCCTCACCACGATTTAGAATTTCACTTCTTTGATATATAGATTCAATTATGGCTAAGAGTTATGTCTTTCGGTTAACCGATGTACTTGTGGCATTTGACTTAGTACGACTGAGACAAGTGGGCCATTTAAACTTTTGAAACAGCCGATGTGACGGGAAACGAGTTTATTATATATGCCTTTAAGACCATACCGAAGTATTGGTATTACCTACTTTAGCAGATTTTGCTGAAGCGTGCGTGATAGTTCGGTTTTCGGGTACATTTCTCGAGAATGAAAATAAATAAGATTTGCTCTGTTTGAATAACTGAAGAAATATTAAAAATTTCCAAACGAAAGTACAAACTCAGAAAAAACATTTAGTAGTCAAACATATATTAAAAATATTAAAAAAAGCTTTAGTAGTATCGTTTACTTAAAGTGGTTAGCGTTTTTACGGAGTTTAGACAAAAAAAATATAGTGCCAATTAAGATTTTTTAACAGTTGGAACTAGTTGAGTAGTAGGAGATAGTTGGAACGACTAAATTGGAAGACCTTGGATAAGTATACCTCTCTTACCACAACCTTCAAACAAGAACACTACAGCGTTTAACACTGCTGTTATTAGGCAGAAATAGGTGTGACGGTGGTGCCGGAATCGAACCAACTAACCCTTTAAAAGTATTACAATATATAGTCTTAAAGTGTATTTGATGCATACAAATTACTCTGAAAGATTACCCGTACAATAAGGTGCACAGCTAATTAATTTCTTGTGCAATTAACTGAACGAATGCCTGGCGCTGCGCCAGTACTGAATTTGTCAACCATATTGAACCGACACCTGCATATATTCTTGTTTACCCCCAGATAATTACGTGTATGCAGATAATTTCGTTTAAAAGGTACACTCCATCATCGAGTTCCAGTATTATAATTGTAAATATTGTCATAAACATGGAGTTAAGTGGACAAGAAGCTCGATTGTTAGTTATCTTACTAATATTACAAAGCTGAATGTTTGGATGTCTGATGCATGGATGTTTGTTACTCTATAACTTCAGAATGCATGAACAAATCTGGATAAAATTTGGCACACAGATAGATTATAGTCTGGAATATTATATACTTTTATCCCAAAATAAGTTACGGTTCCCGTTGGATACACTTTTGTTATAAAGTTTGTGAAGATAGATGTTTGTTACTCTATGTTTTTAAAAAGGCTAAATGTATCTGGATGAAACTTGGTATACAATTACATTATATTCTGGTATAAGATATAGAACTCTTTTATATTTTATCTTTTTATCTTTTGTGAAAGATTTGCTTTTTTAATTTTCGTTAAAATTGTTAAACGTATAAAACAGTATTTTTTTTAAACCGCGGGAACGGCTAGTTTTTTTTATGATAAATGATTGTTATGATTGATGATTTATATGAGTAGCAAATATACAGACAGCCTACTTGATAGTAAATAACAATTACAAGTCATAGACATCTGTAATCGACTCCCGAACTTCAGGTTCTCAATCACAGGTGAATAACTTCAGGTCAGGAACCTGAAATTAGTCACAGGTGGGCTACTTCGCGTGAGGAGTAAGTTGTACCTAATACCATACGCCAGTCAACCCTGGATGGATGCGGAAAGTTTGTGGCAGGTGTTAAGCAAATATTATTATAATAGAAACGGTTGTAATTTTGATGGTATATAATTCTAACCTGGCTGATCTGTCCAAGATTCCAGATGTACCTGATTGCTTCATGTTTCCAGCGGTATTCAGGTCTTTTAACTGGTCTACGCGCATCCGGGTTATCTAGGTACAACAACTTCTAAGTTGTTGTACTGTACCTACATCTAGCAATGAAATTGCGCGGAACCAAACCAAAGATGACTTGTCGTGTCGAAGACCAAGATTCACTGCATGTCTTTTGCGGTAAATATATAAGAACAATACTAACCCGTGTTTATTCAAATTTGTCTCTGTATCTCTACAAATGCCACGTACGTACCCCGTATTAAACGTCTTAACTCTACATTTCACAGATTACCGCAGGCAAGTGCCCGCGTCAAATGTGACGCTCTCAGACTATCCTAAGCTTGCACTCAACGTTCGCAGATCTGACGTTGCTTATGAACGTTAATCCGCAGCCATGACCATAATGTCTGACTTAATTTAGACCGAGAACGTAATTAGGCTAATATTATCGCGGAATTGATACATTTACATAAACAGTTAAACAGAATGACCTGAAAAAATCTGCGGTAGTCGAACACATCCTTAATTCCGGGTGTAACCACTGGATCGAGTTACATAAGCCCCAGGTGATCTCCACCGAGCGTCATTACTTTCCACGTTTAGTAAGAGAAGCAATAGAGATCAAGAAACATCCTAGGAACTTCAACAGAGAAGATGGTTTTAGGTTAGCGCAAACGTGGAATCCAGTGTTTAGTTTATGTCAATTACAAACGGTGCAAAGTTCGTTGCGTGCGAATACAGTATCGTGAGTACCCGTTACATCTTAAAATATTAAAACGTAATTAGGGACGCAGCGCAGAACACATAAAGTTGGAGTAAAACTACTTTCTAGTACAGTAGTGCTGCTGTGTTCTGCTTTGAAGGGTGTGTCCTTGGGTACAAGAAGGATAGTTGTTCGAGACGTTCCAACCTAGTTCTCTAGAGTAGTAACGCATCTGTGACCGACCTCAGGTAGGACTGTGATGTTATAGGGTTGATTACAGATGTTCATGGGCGGCAGTTCAAATTATTCGTTTGCTACTATCATAACATAATAAAATAAGTAACAAAGGAGAATGGAGTAGATACACCTGATGGTAAGTAACTCCTGTCACCCGTGGACATCTCTGATCGACACCAGATAAGATAGTCCTACCTGAAGCCGAAAGACTAAAGCATTACGTAATGTTCAAATCAGATGCGTTGCCACCCCTGAGAACAAAGTTTGAACCTTGGATAAGTATGTTTCCCTTCAAACCAAAATAGCTGTATAAACCAAAATGATAAAAATAACTGCTGTCATCAGGCAGAAAAACATAAATAGGTTTTACCTCATATAAATCGTATTACCTACTGCAATTTATTTGGTTGCGAACGTTAAGGTAATTTTTAGCTTACTACATTATGACAGTTTTCCTTTAATTTTCAAGTTATGTCTATATACATTTAAAGCTTTCCTTGCTTATAATAGGGTTATCGGGGATTAAGCTCAAGATACATCATAAAGGCTACTAAGCTCATAAGTCTAGCTTTAGTAGATAGAGCGTGGAGCTTAACAGCGTGTCTGGGTGTGAAGTGGCGCTGCCTCTGATGCAAGAGGAGCTTTCACACGCCCGAGCCTCCAAAAGCATCTTACATCGATCTAGTACAGTCACCCGCAGAAATACTTAACATTTCAAATATGTAGTGTTGTGCTATTGATTTTTTTAAACCTTTAGTGTTCATTTCTGTTCCTCTGTCTAAATGAGTGCGGTAAAGGCGCTCGCAAAAATTAATCAACTACATTATTTTTATCATACAGTTTATCGCTTGCAGAATTAATGCTTAGTGTATTAAAATCTTCTTTTAAATTACTTGTATTTAAATCATACCTCCGTTTAAACAGGCGTTTTTAAGAGTAATGTGTATACCTATGTGACATTTTTCTTTGAATTGTGCACGTCTGTTTGTTTTTTTAATTTTACGTAGCTTTCACAAGGTGATCTAACTTTAGGCGTGGATGAATAAATCTAAATTGGAGAGAAATACTTACAAACGTAACTTTTTATCGTCTAATTGCGAAAATTTAAAAAGTTTTCCTGTTTGCTTATAAGAAGGGTTTCGGAGATAAGACTCAAGATACATCATAAAGGCTACTAAGCTCATAAGTCTAGCTTTAGTAGATAGAGCGTGGAGCTTACCAGCCTGTGTCGGTGTGAAGTGGCGCTCCCTCTGATGCAAGAGGAGCTTTCACACGCCCGAGCGTCCAACAGAATCTTACACCAATCTGGTACAGTCGCCCGCAGAAATTAGTTGACTATACGATATTGTCGGTATGTGTTAGTGCAAATACTTTTTTAGCTATTAGATTTCCGTCTTTCTCGCTCTAAATTACTTATTTTTGTATCATTGATTTTTTTATTTTTTTCTCCCTTTTTATTGAAAGGGGCTTAAAAGTCGCTAACGAATATAAATTAATTATACAGTTTTCATGTACTTAATATGTAGGTATATTGTATATTGCATCTATAGTAACTAGTATTTAAAAAATATATATTCAGTCGCGTATGTTTGTCACTAATGCACGTTGCCATGATTTTTAAAATTCAATACATAATTGCTACGCAATATGAATTTATATATTAATTGGGCCGACATTGGTAAAAACCAACGTTTTCTACACTGTTTTTCTTCATCCAACGATCATGAACAAATTTACAAAACGTGTAACTCGACGCTATTTATCAATTCGACTGTACCCAGTAGGCACTCAAGTAAATATGAGGATTTCAGAGTGTGTTAAGGCTTAGGCCTCTCGACCTCCTTTGCTATGGGCATAAAACATTGTCAAATTGGCAAATATCATGTAAGTGGCAAATTGCCCCGTCATTATAGTCTAGGATTCGGTTGCATAATTCGAGGCTTGTTATTGGCGCATTTTATTTATAAGCACTATTAAAAGGATACTACAAATAAAATTCATTAGTCATAATTATTTCTTAATTTAGTACCTTCGTACGGAAAGGAACCTTATTGTTAAGTCTACGCGATATTCTTCGTTTTTAAGCTTATTAATTTGTAAAAGTTTCTCTTAACCCGCTTTTCAACACGAGTCTTACTTACTATCGTGTCAATAAAACATTTACGATTCTCTGTTTTTTTCACGTAAATGTTAAATTCGCTGTTACAATAGAACACCGCTTCATATCACAAATCTCACAAACTAAGTTTAAAAAAGTTAATAAACACACGCTATGACGAAAAGCGTACTACAGAACAAGTGATTACTTATCCGATAATACCGATTGTAATACTGACTTTGGTCTTATGTGGGGTTGATTACAGATGTCCATGCACGGCAGTGGCCACTTATCATCTGGCGGACTACTTATTTGTTTGCTACTTTAAAATTACAAAAAAAACCTTGAATGAATATTATCCTCAATTAGATTAACCCTTATATTTACCTTTAATATAACTAAGTTGGCTAGTAAAACTTAAATGTAATATTTTAAATAGTAAATGTTTGCCATAATTGAGCGTTTCAATCGTTTCGACTTTGTTGAAACGTTTAGCGTGATCCATCAAGTCCTGAGATAAATCTATGTCACAGATGCGTCTAATCGTTTGCCGCGCGATGGGCGCCATTTTCCGTACGAGATATTTTTCTTGTAATAAAAAAATGGTACTTTTATGCCCTATAATAAGTAGCTGTGCATAATCGCTACACCTTCTTATGGCTGCTAACAGCAGCGTCTTGCGCTACTGCGTTGGGTTTATCATTAAAAGAGATGTTCCAACTTTTAAAAGGTGGTAGTACTAATTATACTTACTTCAACTCCAGAGGCACCACCGCCACCCCTATATCTGCCTTATAACAGCAGCGTTAAGCGCTGCTGTGTTTTGATGTGAAGTGTGTGGTGAGGGTTATCCGAGGCGTTAAAACTTCGTCCTCAGGGGTAACAACGCATCTATAACCGATCTTCGGTAGGGCTGTGATCATATCTAGGGTTGATTACAGATGTCCGTGTCCGTTACACTTACCATCATGTGGGCTGCATGCACGTTTGCTAACAACTTACTACAACATAAAAAGGACCAGAAAATATATACTTTGAAGGCCCTAATTTTACCAAACTTATAGAGCTATACTTCGTATACTAAAGCTTTTAACACACAGTTTCACAATAAACGTGTGACCATAACAATCAAACCGTGCAAAGGGTTCGCGACCGTGCTATGTAAATAAGTAGAGTAATTTGCTTACGAAGTTTTTGTTTCTGTCTACCCGCATTGCACTGCGACTCAATCAGGATAACGTATTTTCACACTGTGAATTTATTTTTAGACAACCCTTCTGACTAGACAAAGAATTTCGTCTACAATAAAAAGTTTACATCGAGATAGTTTGTACTAAAGCACTAGACAAGCTACTTCAAACAACAATCGTGTTCCGTTTTGTGATTTAAAACTTAAAGTCGCTGAAGCGCTGAACAACAATAATATCGTCTGACGTATCCTTCAAAAACTGCAGTTATGATTTGCTACAAAGCGGTATGCAATTATATATCAGGCACATAGACTATGATGCGAGCGGCACAGCTGCCGCAGTTGAACGGAATACAACAGTGGTATATAGTGTATTCTCTAGCACTTTAGGTACTACTTAGTATCTCTATGAGTTTTTAATACATTTAACGTGGAAATCTTCGTCATTCGAGTGAGGATCTGTCAGCGGTTTCTAAAGGATTGCATTGAAGTGACTGCCTGTAATTTCCGGACAAGTACCAATTTTTACATAATACGAAAATGTAAAGTTCTAAATCTTTAATAGGTATTTTGTAAAATTATTTCCATCTATTTTCGTGCATTTTAATGGGACTTTTGTGAAAAGATTTTGACGTTTAACTTTAAAGACAGACTTTTGTAAAACACTAGTTGTGCAAACCTTGTGTAGGTATGGGTACCTAATTAATGAAATAGTATAACAACATTCTGTTGTTATCAATTAGTCTAATGGTTGAAACTCGGCCTCTCAATCGGAGGGTCAGTAGTACCCAGGCACGCACCTCTGACTTTTCCAAGTAAT
Source organism: Telegonus apastus (assembly GCA_018250635.1). Lineage (NCBI taxonomy): Eukaryota > Metazoa > Arthropoda > Insecta > Lepidoptera > Hesperiidae > Telegonus > Telegonus apastus. The sequence continues at coordinate 1,814 of DWNY01000669.1, read as the reverse complement.
ATTCATATTAGAAATTAATTATCACTTGCTTTAACGGTGGTGGAAAACATCGTGAGGAAAACTGCGCACCAGAGAGTTCCTTTTTTAAAAAAAAAGAAAAAAGTTCTTAAAGGTGTTCTTAAAGTCTACCAATTCGCACTTGACTAGCGCGGCGGACTGTGGCCTGCCCTCTCTGAAAGGAGACCCGTGCCCAGCAGGGAGACAATAATGGGTTGACGACAACGATATCAACCTGTTGATGTCATCCTATGTTTTTCAGCGTTTCTTCCATTTCATGTACCTATTATAGACAAGTTCGACATAAGTATGAAATATTAAAATTATGGTAGGAAAGATTTTGTGCCTTTTCACGAAAATCGTACTATCGTACACGGGTAGGTACGTACTGGCCACAGACCTGTAAATACATGTCTGTGGTACTGGGGTTTGATGCTAATCGTATATAACATAACAATTTTGCAAAGTGTTTCTATTCGATACACGAATATTGAAATATCGAGTAATATGTGTGCGGGCGTGGGGCAATGACCCCGCTACCCGGTTGAGTAGGTGGAGTATTGGTCATACCGAGGTCGGGATGCAGGTAATGCAACCCCTGTGTAAGGTGCACTATTTATTGCCTCATAAACGTCATAACTAATCCTTGTATTACGAATGGAGAAAATTAAATGCATCGCTTTAAAATAATTTTGTGGATCAATTGCGGCGGGAACATCGGAACATCTTTTCAAGGTAAGAACAATGGAAACATTCGATATTTCAAGTTATCAGGAGGACAACATCTATCTGAATTTGGGTAGAACCCTTGTATGCAGGTACTATTGATAGTTGACAGGTGGACTGTATGATTTTGTACCATAGTAGGTACCTACCTAAACATTTTTGTTAATTATATTTATTTCCGGCGGCACTAACGTCACACCTATTTCTGTCTTATAACAGCAGTGTTAAGCGCTGCTAGTTCTGGTTTGACAGTGTGGCGTTGAATCTTAGTCCTCAGGGGTGGCAAGTTGGAAACGCATTTGTGGTCAACCTCAGGTAGGACTCTTAATCTTATCTGGGGTTGATAACAAATGTCCATGGGTTGCAGTGGCCACTTACCATCAGGTTGACTGCATGCATGTTCGTTTGCTACTACGATATTATTAGCCAAGTCTCGAATCGTGGACCTTCTGCTAACAGGTAATTATTGAGTAGGCAATGACAGTAGCTACTTCATCAGTCACTTAGTTGTTTCGAAGATTTCATACATAATTACTTTAATCCCAACGAAATCAACATAAATTGTAATAAAGATATTTATTATGTCAACGATGGTGCGTTTGACAGCCGTGAGCTATAATTCAGCAGTGCGCGCCTGCCTCGAATAGCCTCTTGGGTCCACTTCGCGAGACAACGAGCATAAATTATTGTTTAAATAGGTTTCAATAATGTTCATGACCTAAGTCCGTACCTAAATGTGAAAATGCCAAAGCCTGCGCAAAAACATACCTACGCTACCATAAGCGTAACAACGTACCTAAACGTTACATTAATTACGAACTAGAGATGTAAAGATCTATCTACCGACTCGCAAACCAAAACTACTTTTATACCTAAAATTCGAGAATTTCGAAGACATAAAATCAATAAGGTTATATAAAACGTCATTTAAAATAAATGGCCGATGACCCAAGAGCTGTAGCTTACTTACCTCGGTCAACAAATAAGTTTGGTACTAGAGCGAAGTAATTCTGGGTACACTTCCGCATGGCAGTAATTTGGCTCATTTCTTTTATTTATAGTTTTAATTTAGTTATGAAGTTAGATAAAAT
>DWNY01000668.1:0-15093 GCA_018250635.1 Telegonus apastus | reverse complement strand
GCTTTTAATAAAAAATAAATAAAGATATATCACAAATATTAAAATGGAATAATTTTCTGTTGTATTTATACAACTTTAAAATCAATCATAAATATATTACATATGTACATATACATATAATACATTAAATTGAATATCAATTTAGTGTGTAATATGAAAACATTGAAACCCGCTTTCCCTTATTTTCATTTATATAAAATTCAAATTATGCACTTGTGATTTAATATCCATAACATCGTGTTATTAAGGATATACCTATTACAGTCTATTGCAGTAATTTGTTCTAACTATGTAACTTTGCTTGAATTTTGAGCGAGCAATTTCCATTATATGAATATTTAATAAAAGTGGCATATTTCCATAGTGAAAGTTAAATCCCAATGGTGTTCTTTAAATATTTATAAAGGTCCGCCCTATAGTTGCTTTTAATACTTTATGAGTTTTATCATAACCTTGTTTATTTCTGTTTTATTTTTTACCTTAAAAGAAACAAACTAGCATACAGCTTGCCTGATGGTAAGTGGCAATTGCCGTCTATGGACATCGGTCACCTCACTATAAAATTAAGATATTACCTGACGTTCGCCAGTAATACTTTTTTAAGCCAGAGGAACGCCTCAGATTTAAATCAGAACACAGCAGCGCATATCACTGTTATTATTTGGTAGAAAAAGTGTGGCCCCGGAGTTGAACTATACAGGGTTCGACCGTCTTTAAATTTTACTATTAAGTTTTACCACCTTTTTATTATTTACGAATAGACGATTTATGCTTTTGAACGATATAAAATGGACACTAGAGAAGATAATATCAATAGACAAGAAGTCCTTACACAAGTTTCGTAGTATGGTTGCGCTACAGAGAAATACGTAAAGAAGTCGTGCAAAGAAAAGTTTTTCATTTTTCCAGTTTTATTTCATGCTTTTGTATGAAGATCACTTCTGTTTTATATTTTATGGTTATATTATGTGCGAACTCGAGTACAAAGTACAAGTAAATAACATATTATGATTATTATAGTATACTAGGAGACAAGTCGTAAGCAGCAGTCAAATAAAACAGTTGTTTTGGTAGAACACATTGAATAGACGTCCGTGATCAGTATGAAGTAGGATTGAAGTTCTATATGATGTCAATCATAAGAGCTACCTCTGACAACTTAGTTGAGATGCTTTATGTTAGTGTATTTGCCTTACCACGCCCTCCAATCCCGAATATAGTTGAAATTAATACTGCTGTTGCAAGGCAGAAATTAGTTTGTAGATGCGCAATATAATATATTATCATCGAATATTTAAGCGGTGCATTTCATAATTGCTCAAAGAGCTATAAGACCGTGCAGATGGCTTCTATATATTAATTCTCGTAATTATGTAGTACATATTATAGACGTCGTTGTGGAGTATCTATAATGTCTACACTGTACATATGTATGATATAAACGCAAGGTGCAAATTGAGCGAACGTTGAAAGCACTACTTATGTGATATTGAATATGCAAATTAGTATATGATGGAACATTGGATAAATCGAGATTAATGGGGATAATGCATGCAGTTCTTGCAGTGCTCAAAATTTAACGACTTTTAACTGCGTTACATTTGAATACAAAGGAAATAAAATATCAAGTGGGAATAAATAATAAAAATGGGACACGCAGCGAATAATATATCTACGTGATAATAACAAAAGAATACAGAATATCGATGAAAGATAAATTCATTTTAAGCGTGATGATTTATCAGATTTCGAGAGCCAAACGGGCGCGTGCGGCATCATCGTCGCCGTTTCCCCCACTGACATATCTCTATGATAAATTGCAAACAATCTGCGAAAAGGTGAAATAATAAAATGAAACAGGTTTTTAGGACACGTTTTTCTGCTTAGGTATGTAACTCTGCCTTTAAATTTATACGTCGACGGCTAGACGCCTACGTGAGTAATGATTGACGAGTTGAAGTACGCGTATTGATGAGGTATTAGAATGAAGCTGTTACTTATCTTACAGTGCTGTGGTTTTTCATGTGAGTATTAGAATTTAATAATCACTTGCTATAACGGTGAGGAACGAGGAACACATGAGGTAATTTACATGCATTAGAGTTAAATAATAGGTTCTCAAAAGTGTGAGAAGTCTGCCAATTCCTATTTAGCCAGGGCGTCGATGATCTAAACCCTTGTCACCCTGAGAGGGAATCCGTGCCCAGCGGAGATACGGGGGACAGAAATGAGTTTAAACAATGTATTAAACATGTCTTCTTGATATAACATTGAGTTGTTTGTGATGTCTGATTAATATATCTGATCTGCCATATTGATATTGGTTATTGTTGTCTGATTAATATGTCTGATATGCCATAAAGTAAATCATTAGACATATATATGTATGTTAGACATATTATTTTAGACATATGTATATATGTATACCATAGGTACAGAAACGTTCATTCAAAGTTCATTCAAGGGACAGAAAACCCCTTTAGAAATCGCTACTATCAAATGTAGACCGCCCATCAATTAGCAAGCTTCTCCGAGATATTTGAGTGAGCACGACCGATATTTTTATGGACTGAGTCTGAATTCTCACGGGCGACAGCTGCCGATGACGTGCCCGAAGCGCCCGTAACGTCCGCTCCTTTTATTTATGATCGAGTTGAGCGGTGCTTATTACGGCTGCGGGTGTGGGACATGTTTCATATGCTAGCCCTGCTTCTACTTTAGTCTCCTTCCTTGACGCTTATTGAGCCGTTTACCAAACGACATGGAGATGCGACCATCATGCTTAAAGGGCGAAACGTGCTTCCGCCATTATTGTATTCATCACACCGTCTTTATTCAATAACATTTTTTGTTTTATGTAATTTAATTCCACGGGTTTATTATGGTTGGAGTCAGAGACATATATCAGGATAGGCTGGCAAGCATTTATGTTTTCTTTTTTTGCAGCGCGTACAATACAGTGTCGTTTGCCAAACGACATATGTACGTAGATCTGTACAATTATAACTTACGGATGTCTCTGTTAGTGTTTTTAGAAATATGATAGTAAATGTATTTTTACGTAGATAAAAGAAGGGGAACTTTCATCTGAAGTGCCATTTACTATCGATGGACATACCTTGTAAAGTCATAATTTAGTAAAATGATAATTCTTAATATATTACTTCGAATGTGTTTTTGCCTATTTTGTATGGAAGTTAATTAGATTTAAAATTTCACTCTAAATTGAATTAATTGCATTGATTCAGTTTTATTTCATTCATTGAAGCAGAACCTATTCGTTATTAGTTCATTCATATGCAGCTCATGAGTTGCCGATTGTGTTATCAAATGAGCCGAAATCATTACTGAGTCTCTATCTGAATTCAAAGGTCGATGTGTACCGCATAAATCAATTAACTATAACGTCACCCGACAGACGTAAAGTTAAGTAATTTGGTTATAAACGGAACAGTAATTTCTACTCATAAATTACAGCTCGAGCGGCGATAGCATCGCAGTTGCACAAGTTTATATTGTTATTCACGGCGTATCTTGAAACAGTAGTGATGTGTGCTTCACTAAGCCTCGACGTATATTTTGCCGTTTTTGTCTATCACTTGGCAGGAACTTTACCAATGTTTTCTCATTGGCCCGCAGTGTTCCCCAAAAGTTTGGCCGTTCTTGTCTCGGTGGGTGCCTCAGCGAATTACGAACTCGGCACTCTATCACCGATGCGTGTAAAATGTCTTCGAGATCCTCGTAAAGTTAGTGCTGTACCCCACTCCACTTAACTCGCTTTCACATTTTTTAATCAACTAATTGCTAATTGAAAAACTTTTAAAAAGTGACTAACTTTATTAAATTAGTCGCTGGAAAAGGTTATCTTCTCTAGACAAAAACATTGTTTCTTTATGCTGTTTTTCGCTTAAGTACTAAAATTTTTCGGCTCCACTAACAATATTGTTTCACGTCTAGAAGTGGAACTTATTACAAAATTTCGTTTGTATTCTGTTAGTATAATATTAATTTAACAAAAAATATTCCTGTAAGCAGTTCCGAATAATAGAACGAGTAGACTGTGCCAGAGGGCGGTGAAGCGAATTGTTATTTATATTACACGTATAAACATGCGTGATAAAGTATACTCGAGTGAGAGTGGTTAAAAATAAAATAATAATAAGCATTATCTTTATAGTATGAAGTACCAGTACGGATTAGTTTCGTGGGACTAATTTTTTTTAAAGTCAAACATTTAACAATTTGTAACATCTTTTTGGTACTACATCTATAACATTACGAAGATGGCAGAACTTTTTGTACTTCGGTTGAAGGGGTGCCACACATATTTGCGCTTTACATTTGCCATCACATTTGCGGTGTAAAGCTATGTTTTGGTTATGAGGGTAACCAGAGATTTTAATGGGACTTCTGTCATAACTAATTGTGATCGGTTACAGAGGTAACATGCAAGTTCATCCAAACAAGAAAGAATAACAACAATGCAACTTTCCAAATGCATTATTGTTATTAAAATCAATATATAAAACATTAATTATACGCAAAACCAAAAACTGACGTACTCATTAACTTCAATTTGCTCATTTAATTAATATACGATACATGTTCGTGGTTTATGTGGGATTATTTTACACCACTATATTGTTGAAATGACTACGTGTGAACTGTTGTGATATCGCCCTACAGTTAACTGGTAGCTATTATAACATTAGTATCAATGGGTCAAAAATATTAATTCACAATTGTAGGTAATTAGTTACCCATTAAGTGTGTTGATAAAACGGGTAATGGAAATAGCAAAACCGTTAATAAATCAATATATCCGCCGTATTGATATCTGTGTGGAGGTACATACCTACATAGAGACATCAAATTCTATTAATTTATGTGTAAGTACATTATATGTACGTACTTTTAAGAACACATTTACAGTAGATCAAAGCAAAACAAAGTTTAGAGCTTGTTTATTTGTTGGAACGAAAAGGGATTTAACGAATGGTATATTGAACGTATGTTTCACTAAAATGCTGATAATATTGAGGTTACTCGATACAATCTAGCGGTAGGAGTATTTGTTCATGGTCTTACTCAAAATAAACAACGGTACATAATACAATAATGCCTAAACATTTTGTTCGCTTTTCTCAAGTTATTGTTATAAATGAGCTCGTTTCCGAAAGTGTAATGAACCAAGAATGCGTTTATCGTATCAACCTATTCCGAGATCGCGATTAAGCTAAAATATTGCCATCACGGAGTCAGTCGCTTTTATCCACCAAGCTTCGTGTACTTAATAAGTACAGTGCTGAAAATGTCTGTAAAAACTTTCGCGTCTTATTTTATTTGCTTGAAAAAGTATGAAAATATATCATCGACTCATATGTTAATTGCTTATTGTCTTGTTGTTTCAATTCAAACCAAAATTCTTATCAATGAAAATCGACTCAATAATTTATTTGGATAACAATTCTTAACAAGAGCAAGAAGACAAATTTGGAGGAATAACGGCGCGCCGAAAAAATGTCTAGTAATGCCGTAAGTAAAGCGCCACCGTGGACGGTCTCAAAACTAAAATTTAGAGCACAAACGCTTGCTCTCTTTCCGTGCTCGTTAACGAAACAATAAATAATGATTTGGACGTTACCACTACTGCCAGCTTTGTTCGCCCGTCATATTTTCCGTAAAAGACGACTGGCGTTTCGGTTACGATTCTGTGGGTCTACTCAGTACACACAAAATCCGTAGATTCGGTCAAAGCTTCGATCACATGTCCGTTTCGAACAGGGATACGAAGAAATGTCAATTTACCCGTCGAACCATTTGTACAGCTCTCAATCCTTTGAAAATAATTTGACACCGGTTTCAACAAAATAACTTATTATTTCCGAACGGATCCAAAGATTTGCTGATGAACGTACCGAGTAGTCTCTCATAACCTACATGATTGATCTTAAAAATGTATGCAACATAACCAGTATTCTACACGCAGTTCTTTCGTTTAGCACGAACGACGTGGTTATCGGCTCACTTTCACGTGAGGTCATCTTAGTTCTTGGAAGAAGCAACGCATCTGTAATTGACTTCAGATCGAATCCCTGTGCTATACGAAGATTACTACAGATATCTAGGCTGACTGCATGCTCGTTTAATATTGCAATCTTATAAAAAATAAACTTTACATTTTCATATTACAAACATTGGAGTAAATATAGGCTATATTGTCAAGGGACAGACATATAGTTAAGCTGAACTTTATGTCTGTCATTTATTTGTATAGATTGTTAAAAATTCGCTATATGTATTACTTGTTCGGTTCGGTTTGGTAATGATTGACATATCAATCATTACCATCCTTCGATATTTTGTAATCGTATCATTCGCCTGTTTACGGGTTGATTGACGTTTCGATTAAAAGTTGTAAATTTCACTTTAATACCTGTATCTGACGCCGACTGGAAACGATTTAAGGCAGAAATGCTAGTGTTGCTCATTTGTACATAATATTATACATAGAGCTATATGTGAAGGATTCGTTTATCCCATCGATCCATCAGTCTTTTGAGAACCACTGCTGGACATAGGCCTTAACGTGTCTTTGCCAATACCTACCGCGCCTGGAATGCGTGTTGGTGGCTGCAGTGTGTTAATATTGCCTAAACGATTATTTATACTTGATAACATTACAAATATATCAACATATCTAATAAAACCTTTCATAATATATCATTCTTTGCTTCACGTTAAACGGGAAGACGCTGCAGCCCACCTTTTAGACTGTATCTTACAAAATTGTGAATGCCGTAAGAGGAGAGTAGAGAGGGAGTAGAAAGGAGAAAGAGTAATAGAGGGAGTGGTGACCTTTCAAGACCGCACGGGACGGCATATGTCTGAAATTGTCACATGAGACATTTCAAAATATTTTAATTAGTTGCGTCGTAAAAATCATGTTTTTGTAACAACTGTCTAGATAAACATAGAAAGAGAAACATTGTTTTAATACAAAATTTAATCTAAATCGTCGAGAGCTGTTTCGCGAACAATTACGTAAAAAAATGTTCTAATGTAATAACATTTCGATCTTGGGAAAACTACAAAGTCACATCTATATTATTAAGCTACGTCTATATTAAATCATAAAAATAAGCTCTTTTACTACATGAGGCATTCCAACAAGCCGCTTCATCAGTAATAGATCCTTTCTTGGTTCCTCCTGGTACCTGGTCGTAACGCTATCTTATTTGGGGTCTGTTAGTGTTTTTTCTCTGTTTTGAAATGTTTTGGCGAGGCGTTTGTTACGAGTTCGTACTTCTGTTTTCGTTTATATGGCAACTTATTACATTACAAAATATCTTTTTGAAAATCCCAATGTTTAACAGAAGCTTTCATATATCATTCTTTGTTTCAGGTAAGCAAAATTGACTGCATATAAAACGTCTGGAACTGGCAGGTGAAAATAAAATTTTATAGGTAAGTATCTGTAACATTCTCTAGTAGACGCGATAGACGTCGTTTCTGAAGAATTTCAATATACATTTATTTGAAAGCTTCATAGTATATTTTTTTGTGTATTTTCGACTTACTGATAGAAAAATTTTCATGCATGGGTCACTGATCCTATGGAGCCACTATTTACAGAAGAACTAAGAGTCCACTGTTTTTCTTTTTGATAAATTTTATAATAATCGGAACTGATTATTTATTCATACTAATATCTCCGTCACCCTCTTTCCTTCGTATCACTTGTCGAAATATAAAATTCTATCCACATTATCCAAACTAATGGTAGTCCATTACGGTGGTCCGCAGTTTTCCAACACATGTATCGACATAACGTACGTACATAGGGTATATTGTTTTCGTAACTATAATTTGATTTTTAATTCATACGATGTTAAAGGTAAAATAAATATGTTTCAAAGTGGTTTCAGAAGCCTTCAGTATTTTTGCGGGAATGTTTACTTACGAAATTAAACTATAAAACCTACATTACAGTTTTGCATTACATTACATTTTAGCTAAATATGCAAAACGTTAATCTAACAAATGAGTACTCTTAAGCCGAGGAAATGTCCGCTGCCATAGTATTTTTCTTTCCACGGCAGATTTTCTGGGGACAATTTCCTTGACTCCCAGTGGATTTTCCCGCCAGACCGTGTGATTAAGTTCCACAAAAATGTTTTAGTTTGATTGGCAAGTACATAACAACCGGGCAATAACTTTTCTTCGCAGAATTCGACATGCTTGAATGAAATATTTATTTAGAATTCAGATGTGAGCAGGTTATTATGTTCTATATATAGGTACCACAATTTTTTATCGTCATTATTAATAGTATTCCCATATTAAATATACAGTTTATCATTAATCTGTTACTGCTGGTCCCCTCTCAGTGTGAGGAAGGTTATCACACTCGCCCATTACTTTCCGTGTTACAGAACTCTGCACGATGTGTTCTTTTAACCATTAAAGCAACCAGAAATAAATTTATATTCCGTTCATAAAATCGAAAAATCGGACACGGAACCAATTTCAAATTACCTACTGCGATATCACTGCTTTGTAAATTGCAAAGTATAAGTATATACCAGGTGAATCGAATTCTCAAAACTTTCAAACTGAAATTAAGAAACGTTCGTTTTAATTGTTCAGTAGCCGGGGATTTCCAGTTCTACGTGAGGACTTAGTGTGAGAAAATAATTTAATTAAGAACTCCGCGAAATCATCTAAAATATTTATGGGTATCGAAGTTCCGCTGGAAACTAGAGCCTGAGGTTGCTACTATTGATCTCGTTCGCATTAAAAGACTTTGTGCTAGACAATACTTTTGTTTCGCGCTGTCGGCGTTATGTTGATTGGACAGGCTATTGTATGAGACGTGCAAAGAGTACATCTAGTATAGCCGGGACTGGTGTATCGGTACGAATCATTGTACCTTTGAAAGCGTAGCAAGGAGTGGCATTGCAAAAAGCGTAAAGCGCATTGTTTTCACGTACCGAAAGGAAACGTCCAGCACTGACAAGCGAAGGCTGGGTCTAATGGACCGCTATTTACTCAGCTGAGGCTTTCACGCCGTATAGCGCTAACCAAGGAATCAGAGGATTGTTTTAGGCGATGAGAACTTTAATCGATACCGGTAATTAACTGTTGAAGTAAAGCCGATAAGAAGCTTATTGCAGAGATACATGTGACAATGGCTGTTTGTAATATGTTGAAATTAAATTTTATACTCCAGCGTCATCTCACTTAAAAATACGCGTATTAATAATTTTCAATAGCAATATCGGCTGAATTAGTTCTATTCAAATAGTAATTCGAAATAGTGGAGATGGATTCTAGAAACTGTTGAATACTAATTAAGTTTGTGAAAAAAACAGTAGTACCTAATTATAATCTAGAATTTATTATCGTAACAAAATGAAATATATTTGATTGTTTCGATACAAATTATATTAATATACTGAATTATTGAATTGCCTTCCATCGTTTTGTACGTTCACGATTACTTTATTTCTGTTCTCAATATATTGCTTATCAATTAATTTGTTCTTGTGATGGAAAGTTTCTCGCAGTAAAGCAGTAGGTTTTGCTGGCAGGTATTCAAAAGAGACATAATTCAAGAACAAAATAAAAAATAGATCGTATTATACTGAATTTATTACGAATCCTTTAAACGTCCATTTATTTTTGGCAAGTATTTCCAACGAAAAATTGAGATGTACAATATAATAGTACTTCCGCTCGAAATTTCGTTTTTGTGGTCTATGGAAATTCTAGCTATCTACGTTCCCGCGGGATGCTTTCATTTTCCAGAATAAAAAGGATGTGTATGAGCTATCACAATGCCTTGTTGTACTATATCCGTTCAGTACTATCTATTCGAATGATGCGAGTATGAATAGATTTGACCCCATTCCTTGCTGTTATAGAAGATATTTATGAGTAGTCAGAACTCATAAGTTTTTATTTTTTTTAGCCTAAACCTATACCTATATTTAAGAGGTATAAAGTATTTGTCGGCTTACGATGTTTTTTTTAATATTTGAGTGAATGTTTTGGCAAAAATATCTTCAGCTAATTCCTAGAATTTCTAGTACGTAGACCGACGGACGTTAAATAAATATAAAGCTTAATAAATTTTGGTATTGCTAAAGTATTTTAAATTTAAGCCCGACTCGGTAATTCTGTTAATTTGTCAATTTTCATTTCAACAAGCAGTGATAGCTTCGTGGTTTGATATTCGGCACTTTATGCCAGGGGTTTTCAAGGTTGAATTCTAGGCATGTTTCGTAGCAAGTTTAACAGGCGTAGTTATGCAAAGAATACATCGTAGGAAAACATATATTTTGGAAAGTTTCGAAACAACAACTTTAAATTTATCGCTAGAACACAGGGTACGCAAGAATGTGGTCCAAGCACTTTTCCCAAAGAAATCAGTGGTCAGGAACAATAAAGGACAGAATGGGTTGATGACGTTGATAATTAATATGTATTTATGGGTGTTGATCCTTTGATTTGAACCAGTTTTGTTTACTTGATTAATTAGTGTGGCACTTAATCTGCAATGAGGTGGGCACAAAACGCGGCGTACACAGCAGTGCACCTGACGGCCGCATTAGATGCTAATTTATTACATGTTTAGGAGCTTTGGTGGAATTTCGCGTAATGTTTTGTGAATTAATTAGTGCTTATTGCTCGTATATAAATACTAAGAATAATTATATAATTTATATATAATAGGAAAAAAAACAATAATAAATAATAGGCGAGCAAAGGCGTTGAACAACACAATAAACCTTTTGCTGTTTTATATATCTGCCAAAGATGTGATACAAAATCTTAATATACCATTGTTGTCAGTTAATTTCCGTCAATAAAATTTCCGTCATCATTAGCCATCCACGTAAAAAAAACTATAATCTTAAGAATTTCAAAACCTGAAATATCTTATATAGATATGCTCACAGATATGTTAGTTGTGATAGAAATAATCATATTAATAGGCGAACATTGTTGTACAGAGCTCACTATACCAGTGTAGCAGACAGACTTCTAAATTCGATTCCTGGCTAGGTAGACTTTTAATCAGTGACTTCTGATATACTCTGGGTGTTTGTGAACCCAAGATAGAATTTCTTTCCTCGATGCCTATTACGAATTAAGAAAACGTAGTTTCAGGTTTTCCGTACATTTTTCGATGTACAATGACTCAGAACTAGTAAACACTCGCTATTACGGAATTACATCCACGCAATGCTCATAATGAGATGACGTAGTTCATATTGGTATTGTGGAGTGAAATTACTTTAATATTAGGAATGAGATGTATATTTAGTTGTTTGTAATACGCTGCAAAGTTTTCCCTTTACCCACGAACGAAGATGTATGACAGAATCAGTTTAAATTTGTTTGTGCTTCCGTGTGTAAAATACATTCTCCAAACCCTTTGTTCTCTTCCTGATCAAACTGATATTTTCTTAGCTTTTAAAAGACGGGACTCATAAAATTACAGCCTAACAGGATTATGGCTTGGAAAACTACTATAATTTAGATTTACTTCTTGCCTTTTAGCATTCATATACTGAATGTCGTAATCTTTAATTTAACAAGGCGCATTATCGTTGTGTATTGTAAATTATATAAATTGATATACAGGATGTAATCTTTAAGTGTGCATCTTTAAGTGTGTCTATTATTCCGTAACTATTGCAGATATCAAAAGACTTTAAACTGATATCGAAAGTTCTTTACAATTTTTTTTTAAGTTTTTGTATATTTCTTGTTTTATTTTTAAAATGTTATTGTCAGTTTACTCATTAGGTAAAGTACTTTCTATATCAGTTTTAATTTTTTTGGAATCTGTAATAGTTACGGAATAATCCCCTGTGCACACTTAACGATTACACCGGGTATATACATATTTAAAAGTAGCACCCTTTGTAGTTCGTCACCGGCACCACCACTATCACTGTTTCTGCCTATTGACAGCAGTGTTAATCGTTGCTGGTTTGATGAGTGTGGGAGACATATCTGAGCCGTTCCAACTTTGTCCTGAGGGGTAGCAACGCATTAGCGGCCAACCTCAGGTAAGATACTAATCTTATCTGGAGTTTATCACAGTTGTTTATGGGTCGCTGTAGTCAATTTACAACCTTCGTCCTTGATAAGTATGCGAGGTTTTAAATTAATCCCACGTTTAAAGTCAAAATCACGTTAAAGTTACCGTTACAAACATATACCAACATAATAAAATCGTGTTAAAAATAGATTATAGCACAAATATAATTGAGACCCTTGCTGAGGTCGCTCACGCAAGCATTGATATTCCTGGGGACTAATTTGGAAGGCTTTCGGTTCCTGCGCAATTAGCCCACCTCACCACATTCAAACTAGAACACAGTGCTGATGAAATAAAACGGAAATTAGGCAAGGTTGTATCGTATACGTTATCTGTCTAGTTAGATCTCTAGTTTTATAATTTAAGCAAACGTTTTAATACCTTTTTGTTATCTCCATGATATTATTCTATAGCCTTTTCCAGACATTCGATCCACGTTTCAATGAATATTTCTACATTAAGGTCTCGCTGTCGCAAACAACTATTGAAAGCTTTATTCATCCACGCCAATTAAATGACAGTCTCGGCGAAATCTAAAACTCTTTAAGCCTGAATCCGCGTCCAGTAAATATTACATTCATAATTAAGAGTTCCATTCAAAAGTCTGTCGCAGCATATATTCGTAATGAGTGCTGAAAAGTTTTATTCATACACTGACACTCATTTATAAACAATGAATTGTACATTTCCTAATTAAATACGAGATTCAGGGCACTCTCCTGTGTTTAACTGACGTTCGAAATTGCAAACACTTAGGATTTAATAAAGTTTAAGTATTAATACTTGATAAAAATGTTCTGTTGAATTCATAAAAACTCATTAAAATTCAACATCAACGCTCGGTTTTGGTCAATTAACGGTTGTGTCAAGTATTCAATATAAAGATAAACAAAAATTTGACAGTTTTTAAAATTGTACATTTATTATGGTGAGGTTGTAGAACGAATATGGTTTAACGGGGGAAATACAACGACAAAGCCATTTCAAGCGCGAAGCAATTCTTGCGTTTCGGTGAAAGGGTGTTTTTGCCAGCTTACTATTGATAAGAGGCGACTATCTTAGTGCTGGAGAGTAGTAACCCATCCGAGATTGACTTCTGGGAGAACCGCTGTTCTGTATGTAGTTGCTTATTGATGTCTATGGGCGGCACATGCCACTTAGGTACCATCAGGTGGACTGCATGCTCGTTCACTTTAATCGTTACGAAAATATATAAGTATTATTTTAAATCCAATTTTTTATTTTTTTTACATCTATCCCCCATTTATTTAGTTTATAGTACTTTTGTATTAAAACGTTTACCAAACAAAACTCGTTTTAAAGCTATTAAAGCACTCTAAGAAGATGCTGACAGACAAATATAGCAACCATCTTTAAGCGCGTACCGTTCCGTCTTGAGTAATTACTGACGTTCGGAACTTCAAACATTTATTATCGCACTAAATAAATAATGTAGTACATAAGAGTAACTTTGCTTGTTTTGACCCGCATTGTTACGCAACGATGAATTGGTTTTAATGAAACCTAGATGTTTTATTCCATCATCCACATAAACACCATACATCGGGATATATTGATATTGTATAGAGCCTGGGTCTATTAAATGTGGGCATATTTTGGGCCTATTGTGAAATAAAATGGTTACTTTTGAAATCAAAACACATTTTATGTGTGTTATTATAAATAATAAATTTTAACATTTAGAGCAGTCCTAAATCAAGCGTGTTTAAATTTCTTCAGAATAGGAATGCCTTTAAGTAAATGGGGAAAAAAATCTTGTCTAACGGAATATTTAGGTGATTGACGATGTTGGATATTATCCAGGAGCTGCTATTGTGCATTTTGATATTAAAGAGATTTGTCGGTATGCAAAGCAAAAGTTCTAGAGCGCAACGAATTCATAAGGGTGGATCAAGGAATTTGGGTGGAAAATTGGTTTGATATTAATACTTTAGCCGGGTAAAAAGAACATGAGCATAAAACTTAATATGGTTTATTTTTAAAAGACTTATCGCTAAATTATGATAAAAATGTTTCACGTAATAAATAAATCGCATATTACAAAATTGTGATCTACAAGTTTCCTTATCTTATTTCTTAAATCTTATATTTAAGAAATGCATCAAATTTTACGAAAGCATGAACTACAACTTCTTTGAACTATATCTATAGTTAAAGCTTATATGTTCCTCATTGTTTGACTTCTTATAACTTTTCCTGACATTCAGTAATAGCAGTAAGTCGGTAAAAGTCTGTAAGAGCACACAGTACTAAGCCGCTTTAGAGTCAGTTGATAAAATGTCTAGGTAATATTTTTAATGCTAATTCTGGCGTGAAAATTAACTATGCCCCGCTCGACATTCAACAAACCCTAACTTCGAGCTGCGGTCGCCGTATTTCCGCGCAATTCGTTTTGTTTTTGATCTCATCTTTTTCTTTTTTGAAACAACTGTTTTCCTTATCCTTGTTTAATATCACAATTTTTGTCGTAGAAAAATGTGCTACAAGGATAAAATGTACCTATTTTGTACTTGTCGCATTTGTTATAAATATATTAATTTTCAAAATAGGATTTAACGGTTGAATTACCGATGAGTAATTTGTGTAAACTACATTTTTAAAGACTTTTCAAATTAGTCAAAAAATCATATGTTATATTTAAATAAACCTTTTCTATGGTTTATATATATTATTGGTACACATAATCTACCCATGATGATATTCTGATGATGATTTGAACGTCGTGGTATCAGTGCGTGCTCGCATTGCGCGTGAAGGCGGGCGGGCGGGGCGGCCAGTGACACGGCGGCCCGCCCCGAGACCAGCCGTCCCGCCGCGACGGTGGCAACTCTACCGCCTCTCGCGGATAGTGCGGCGCGATCGGTGTTGTGAAAGTGCCAGTTCCTAGTGTTGCTTGTGGAAAATATTGCCCGAAGGATGCTGTTACGGGCAAATATTTCGATTTAATATTCTTAATT
>DWNY01000667.1:0-15097 GCA_018250635.1 Telegonus apastus | reverse complement strand
CCATTCAATATTCCGTATCAATTCAATATAGAGCACATTCAATTGAATTACTTATATTAATTTAGTAATTATTCTATATGTTAATTGTCCAAAACCTCCCTACATTTAATTTGATTGTGAAAATACATTTACAAATTCAATCCACGGGGATTATATCGACTCGTTTTACTGCACAAATTAATCAAATTTCCACTATAGCTTAAAAGAGCAAAATTAATCCAGATTGAATTTAGTTTATTTTCTAGATTTACCTAAAACGATGCTGATAATCGGAGCTGTTGAGCTGAGAGCATTTCTCTGCTAATTTCAGAACTGAATTGCATAAATAATGAGGATTACAATGTACAGTATAATCCTACACCAGCTAGTAAGTACCTAACTCTTAAATTCAAGATTGCATATAATAAATGCATAAAGAATAAAATTGCAACAAGCTGTCGACATGATCCATATTCGGATTATAAAAATTTTGTGTACGTTTATATTTTAATTTCAGTTGTACAATCTTCACGATATTAAGCATGTAGATACACATATTCAATTTAATTTTACGTCGCGGGTTCGTATTCATATGTGGGTATATACATATATTATAATTATATTCATTAGACGGAACAGTAGGTAGGTGTCTATTTTTACATGAAAATCAAGCTTTTGAAAAGTGACTTATTAATCGGAGTGTATTCTTCTGCAACTCTTATTTCAAAACTACTAAACATACATGAAATATTCCGACTCGTAGAATATTTGCTGATCTCATAATACCAGTTCCGCTTTAACAAAGATGGGAGCGACGCTAATTGTTGAGGAAAATTTTCATCTCAGTCAACAACAGATATAAAGTCTTGGATGAATCATGTTTCGTGCCATCATTGACCTGTATACAATTACGGGCAACTTAGTATTCAAAGCAAATAACATTATTTAACTTTGAATACTAATTCGCGAACTAGAAATGAAAACATCAGTTAAAACACTTTTACAAACAAAACAAAGCAGTTGGATAATATGATTGTCTGTTGACTTACCTTCATCGTCAAAAAAGGAATCAGTAATAATGCGCGGAGATCGGGAACCGTCCGGAACGCCTCTTATGGACATCTTGATTAATGCACAATTCACATATGGAAGAGAGATTCGTCCAATTCATTTGTTACTACTTAACTGTAAGTTAACGGTGAGTTTTGCAGTTTGAAATTAACAAAATAATAAGTGCAACACTGGATGCGAGTACCCCTTGCAAAGGTGTACGTCGTAATATCAGAAGATTTAAGAGTTGATAAGTCAATGGAATTTGTTGATAATACCTACATACTTCAGTGATTGATCACTACTTCACACGAGTATAATATACCTATTTTCACTGCAAGGGAGGTCAGTGACAGTCGTTTTGCCGATGGCCAAACACGCGGAGACCCCGCGTACTTCATTTTTCTGCACAATGATGAAATGAAGCTGCCAAGAATGTAATGCCTACACCAATTCCTTCCGACAACTGTTACAAGAATATCTATATGACTAATGACAAAATTATTATACCTACGATGATTTATTTGCTCAATTTACACTACGTTCTACTCGATCGATCATTTTAAATTAATCAAACTTTTCGGACGCTTAGGGCCTTTACCGGAAAGGTAACAAATTGAAAATAAAACGACATGAATGAACTCCTTCTATTATAAATATTTAACAACATTTTAAAGTTACATTATTACATAAATAAAAATAGAACGTGTTTGTTTTAAAAAGGGACAACAATTTTTTAACAAAACAAAGATGTTTGTGCGTGGCTCTCCACGCGAAGGTGAGTAAACAGAAATGTTATTGGTCTTTGGAAGTAACCTTGCTAAATTTAGCCACTGATCTGATTAAAATACTTAAAGTCTGCTCCGGACGGAAACTAAACATGTAACTATTTATAAAATACGCGGTTCATTGAAATCGACGTCGCGTCAGTTATCAAAGGTAGGTCTTCTGAAAGTCAATAAACGAAAATAAAATCGGATATTTTGCAATCAATAAATAAAACGTTCGATCACTGTAATGGCCGATTAAATTGGACACAAAAATATTCTACAGAAATATCACAAAGCACACCGGATGTACTATTATTAGACACATAACAAAGGTGTTTTCGAACTCTAGATTTATTTTAGTAAATATTTCGCTACTTCTCTCGTAATTTTAACATACATACTGAGTATTGGGAGGTGGTGAAAATTTAAGCAATTATTATAGGTGAATAAAATTAGATTACTATTTTATACTATTAATTATAATATGGAAGTAGCAAACCTATCTTCCAAGGACATCTGTCATCAACTTGACATAGTACAGAGGTTCTACATGTAGTCAGTCACAGACGCGAGGCTTTGCCCTTGCGAGGACTATAATGGTATTTAGTTAGCCGGCATTCTCAACCTCCATTTTCCACTCTTCTTCATATTAGAAATAACAACACCGCTTTTTAACAATTACTAACTGCCATTGTATAACCGTCGAGTTATTGACTACGCAATGTTGCTAATTTTGCAACAAAAAACAAAATCGCTAAATACAAATAGCATTTTTTTCTAATAAGTATAATTTCTAACAAGTATAATGACTAGTATAACTGTGCAAATCAAAACACTTATTGCAATCAGTTTTAGCGACTTTAAATATTGAATCTAGCGCCCCGCATTTTGGATCTGACCTGATGATTCAACCAGGAGGTTAATGATAAGTAGATTTCTTCAGCGGCTACCAGGAAACTAGTAGGAAACTCATGTCATTCATTTTGACAAATACAATACATTTAAAATTGCTGCGTCTATATCTATCCCGTAACGTTGTACCATTCTCCTATTTTCGTGTAAACCAATGATATTACAAACTAAAGTTCCAGTTTGATCTGTCCACTCCAACCTCGGCTTTGGTCTCTAGCGGGCTCGATAACAAATTACTGTATAATAAATAGCACACAACACTACACAGCAAAAAATCAATATCAAAATTTCTGAACAATAGTTCTCAGAAAGAATTCCAGCAATATAGAATATAGCCTAGCTTTATTAACCATTTTTAAAATACTGAAGTACCTAGGTAGGTACGAATTGAAGCTAGCAAAACGAAAATTGTAATTCCATTTAGTGAAATACGGTAAAAAAAACCGCAAAGAACTGGTCACTTTTCAGTCAAAAACGTAGAGAAATGTAAAGGCATAGAAGAACATTCAGACTCAAAGAAAACCTAAAATCAAACCACAAAAATCTTGTATACACTAACACAAGACAAGATACTCGTTTTTAGAGTTCTAATACGCAGAATGCAAACGGAAATACGAACCTTGACCCAGAAGCGAGGGACCGAGAGACTTGAGGGCATACGGAATAGGGATGCCATTTATGAGTAACTAGGTTATAATATTTATAGCCCAGCACTTGAATTTTATGTATCCTAGGTGCATTGCTGCCTGCGGATGGATACTCAACAAGAAATAGGGTCTTCTCTGAGGCCCTATTCGCCGCAAGCAACTGATCTTCCTTTCCAAGTTACTAAACTCTCCAAACCAGAACACACTCACTAAACACCACAACAAGTTACTTAACGCCACTCCACTCCAAATTTGACCGTGAAGTGTTCTACCACTCTTTGCTAAAATATTTAGAAACTGTAGAATATATAATTATTAAATCAATAGAAAATCCAACGATGGATCCATAATATTGATTGTTTTACATTTACGGAAGATTCGTATAACAATAACCTTACGTATTT
Source organism: Telegonus apastus (assembly GCA_018250635.1). Classification (NCBI taxonomy): domain Eukaryota; kingdom Metazoa; phylum Arthropoda; class Insecta; order Lepidoptera; family Hesperiidae; genus Telegonus; species Telegonus apastus. The sequence continues at coordinate 11,335 of DWNY01000667.1, read as the reverse complement.
GTAAGGCAGAAATAGATGTGGCGGTGGTGCCGCCGGAGTCGAACCACGAAGACTTCTACCATCTCTCACAAACTTTTTAAATGTTTCGTTGAACGCGGCCAAACCTTGTATATTAAGTAATACCAAATCCACATTATATTTTTAATTCTGACAATGTTTTAATATTTTCCATAAATAGCCGGGAGAATGCTACACGCTGCTCCAAGGTAAGGATTACTAGAGAAAAAAGTAAGAGGTACCTGTCGGTCTGATTAAATTTATGTCTGAAATTTTAATAGTCTTCAACCCTAACACTGACTCACTGTGTTAAAATGTTTCAACGAGGTACGATGAAAAGTCGAGGTCATTTATTATTTAAAATGTTGCACGAAAATGACGACACAAGTATTTCTTCTAAACATGCAAGTGATAGATAAATTAGAACTTATTCTGAGCGTAAATATAACTAATAGAAAATTAATTTAACTAAGCGATAATCAGATGTAATCCGATGTAGACCGATCTTATCTAATTTTGCCATAAACGTACAGCGTACGCTAGTAGATAATCCATAACCCATACATTCAACTTACATTGAAGAGACTTTAAATAGACGACGATTCTTTAGACTAATTAAGACTGGTGAGACACTGAATTTCAGGTAATAATCAGTTGTCCTATTCAGAATTGATTTTAGACGACATCGACCCGAGGTCGTTTCTAGTTAATACCTGTTGAACAAAAGGCCATAAAATTTTACTTCACTTCTTTGAAATTCTATGAATACTTCAATTAAATGAATTAGGTACTCCGAATAACGTGAATCTTAATTCAATAATATTATTTGACTGATGGAATCCCAAAATAAATGTTTTTCGAAGAAAACATGTCAAGTTCACGCAGCACATAGTGACCGAGCATTTGCCACGTTTTCAAGAAGTTTCCAAATTACATATTGCCCACTTTAGTCGAATATTAAAGAGCTGGTATCGAGCGACGGCGGCGCCACGGAACGTTATTTCGAGAGAGGAAGCTTGCCAACCGCCCACCATTCGCACACAACGAGTCAAAGACCTATAAATTTACAAATCATCTTGGGAACCGATGGAGCATTCGGCACATTTAGCAGAAATTTATACACGAATGCGGTGTAAAATGATGACCAGCCTTATAGTGCAAAATAAAAATTTAATTATTTTACGTTTTTTTTTTAGATTTTTTTTAACTAACTGAAATTATTTTAAGTGTAACATTATTTATTCATTGCCTAACTAATGTCTATACATGTGCTGTGCTGGGTACACACATCTTTGGAGATGAGAATCTTTCCTCTTCGATGAAAATGATATTTAACATTGTTCAAAGTATATGTTGTAATTACTTGCAACATTTGAACAGATTTTGCGAAATTTGGATAAAATTGTGGGCTGTTCCATAGATGTTTCGACAAAGACCATATTTTTTGAAGTAATAGATGTATGTATTTATGCCTATGATGATTTTTTTTTAATAACTATATATTTAATAGAATACTGACTGATAATACTCATTATCAACAACCATATACACTGTTTACCAAAATACTAACTCAGTCGTAACATTTCCCATAATTAATTTCTAATTAATTAAACTTGGAATTATTATGTTGTTAAATTGCATTGTAGGTTGCTCGATTTCATTTGACAACATTTCTATATTGTTATTATCAAATCTTGTCTTTGGGAATTTAAGTATTTCATCAAAACTTATCTTGGTCTAAACTATTTCACTAAGATACAAAGCCATTCTATAAAAATATAGGTATTATTCATGCTAAAGTATTTTGCATTCTTATCAGCAAACGCCATTAATGCGGTAATCACCGTAACATTAACAACCACAAACACGTGACACGGTTTTTTAATATATGCTGAAATATGCATAATAAACACAAAAGTAGTATGATTTAGTTGATAGTATGATTCAGTAAAATTGGCCAAATGTCCCGAATGAGATTAACGTATCTTGTTAATCTCATACGGGATATTTGGCACTATGCACTAACGCATTTCTTAGATTTCTCATGATTCGAGCGCGACCAATATGATGATAAACCGAAATGGCACCTGCTGGAATATATATCGTGGTGCAAAACGTTTTCGCTGGAGGACTCGCATCACTCAGCACTATTAAGGCACTAACCTCAAATTGCAAAGCACTGAAACACTATTTTCACTTATAATATAAACAGTTCTCACTGAATATCGAGTACGTTGTTGGACGAAAGTTTAAAAGTCGACTGAACGCTCACGGGCTGGCACCAGCACAACTATACGACACGCTTTTGTGTTTAGCACAATCAGTGTCATGGCGATGGCGTCACGGACGATCCACCTCGCTACAGCTGTTTGCTTACGATTACCGAGCTAGTTATTGGCGGTTATGTAATTTTACAGGGATATGGAACTATACAAAGATCAATAAAGATAACATAAACGTTTTAATAGGTGCACTAAAGAGACATTTGTATGAGGGAAAGAGTTCCCATGATTGAGTGCGGCGTTACCACCGACACACGTACACACCTAACCGGCACACATGGCGATCCAACTTATTCTTCTATGGCAAACTTCAGGTGGAACATTCATTCTATTTGTCTAGAATATAGATGTCCAGTAACACTGGCGAATCCAGGATTTTCTCCTGGAACCTTGACATAACCGAATGTAGACTTCATGGCCAATAAAGGCCTTTCTAGATCTTTCTAAATCCTCCAATAATTGAAGGAGCGCAACATGTAGTCTCCGAAATAAATCGAAATAATTTCTGAAATTTTCTCGCTCCTAAAAGTTCATTATTTGTTACTTCCATCATATAAATAACGCCAAAAGATTTTTTTGGGTAGCACCTACTGTGGGAGCACTAAAGGTATGAGATAGTTATTCTGTCAATAACAATATTTATTTTATACCTCAATAACAGCACGAACAAAAATATCTGAAACATAAACGGAGACCATACATTTTGTATAGAATAATGAAACTTTTAGGGATTCTCATGGACTGTGGTCCAACTGCTAGATTTTTATAATTTATCAATTAATTCTAAAGTCCCGCATAATTTCATATAAACCACGATGAACGATCACGTACATTGTCTTTTTTGGTTTAGGATTGCAGTAGAATCGAGCTTGCAGTCCATCAGTAATGCAGTAATTGCAGTTATGGTAACTGCTCACCATCGTAACTGCCGCCCATGTACATCTCTAACCATGTCTATATTACGCAGGAGTTCCACTGGAAGCCGATCACAGATGCGTTGCCCGAGTATTAACTGAAACCGAAACTTCTCATTTGAAAATAAGAAAGCGAAACATATTTTGTAGTTATATATCTAGTGAGCTAGTTATATATAGCTATATATCAGTGTAAAATTTGAAAAACATGTTTTCAAGATGTACCTACCTACTTTCGTTACTCAGAAAGTGTAAGTGATACAAATGCTGAATCGGTTACACAGTTTCTCTACAAATCTGAGTCAGTATTTAAGAAAATAAATTCCGAACACATGATATAACCTTCTAAAATAAACTCAGGTAAGTAAGTAGGTATTTCGTTCAGAGTATTAGAGGATTTGTGTTTATTCAGCTCTCATTATCAGTTTACACGACGAGATAGCGCGGCAGATGTTTTATTTCACAACTAAATTCAATGGAGGTTGACAAAGGTTGAACAAATCTGTCCGACATATTAGGTATATTCCATGTTCAGATGGGAAGGGTCTTCATTTGACAGATTTGAAATGTTTTTGATAAAAATATATACATATATTATTGTTGTTCCTTATTGAATATTTTATTTATGTGGCGTGGCGGATCGGTCACCACACCGGTCTGTCACGCAATAGGTTCCGGGTTTGATCCTCGGTCAGACAGATATTTGAATGATGAATTTAGATGTCTTTTCTGTGTCTAGGTGTTAGTGTATTCGTCTTTGTGTGTGTCCATACCACCCACAATACAGGAAAAAATCTAGTGGGGGCTATGAGTGTAGAAAGCGTTATTATTATTAATATAGCTTTAGATTATTTATCAGTATTAGTATAGACGAAGATTAGGCGAATGATAATATAATTTGTGCCTTTGTCCCGTTAATTAATCCCGTTAATGTTACTAACATGCATTGACCCTAGGAGTATTTCCTCTACGTGTTCAACTATACAGAAGCTGCTCAGTTAGTTCAAGAACTAGTTAACTAAAACTTAGTGAAAACCAATAAAAAAGTTCAAAGACCAAAACCATTCTAGCTGCAGACTAAGATACTGCGGCCTTGAAGTTATTTTTCAAAACAATGAAGCAATAAAACATAATGTGCCTAACAATAGTAACACGGTCATTACTGAATATTACTTCCAACATATGTTGTTATCACTGACAATTGTCTCCACTGTACATGTTAATTGCTTATGGGATATTGTATGGGGAATTGACATAAGCATGGCAAAGTATTGTTAAGAAATGTACGTCGAAATGAAAGTGAGGATAATAGACTCACGTTTGAACGATTAAGTGTTTTAACTAGTGTCTGTCGTGCGGCTTCGTCCGTGTTTTCTTATCGTTTATTTTCCTAAGAAAGTGTGATGTTTATTAATCGCATATGTTTTTACAGTCGTTGTTTTACAAAGAATTAGGTAAAAGAGAGATTGTTTACCAATTCCCATTTGGCCAGCGCGGTGAACTAAGGCCTAAAACCCTCTTACTCTGAGGAGACCCGTGCCCAGCAGTGGGACAGTAATGGGTTAGCGACAACGTGTACTTAGCAAATCGCTCGAAAATAATAAAATCGTAGTATTATAAAGTATGACATGCGTGTCTAATTAACCCAACGCTACTATTTCAAGCTATGTATGTGCAGAACTATGAGACCGTTAATGTATCGAAGCGTATAATTAACAATCTACGTATCATATCCTACCTATTATTGTTAGCTGGGTAACTTAATCTACATTCTACTTAACTGCAATACCGCCACCAGTATAACAAGATCCCTGTCTTACGAGCGTTTGATATAAATATCCATTAAACAATAGGACAGTGACCATTATCGGAGGTCTATTTCTTTGGGTTCAATTCACAATAAAATTAGATGCAGATAAATTTAATAATAGGTGATAAATAAGGTTAAGGCGGTGTCAATCGCGAACTGTCAATATTTGTATTTACTTCCACTGGTATCTATTATATTATCTGTATAATTAATAGTCTAGATAATAATGATTGTTGTCGCGGATGTTAGTTACTAAGGATTACATTGTTTTGATCTAATTATTCCGCTTGGCGGATTATATAGTTAGGTAATTAGTTTGACATTCATAAGGCTAAATGTATTAGAACCTTTTGTAGTTCGACTCCGGCGGCACCACCGTCACACCTATGTCTGCCTTATTACAACAGTGTTACGCTGCTGTGTTATTTTTTGAAGGGTGTGGTAAGGGAGACATACTTATTCGAGGCGTTCCAACTTAGTCCTCAAGGGTAGCAACGCATCTGTTGCCGATCTCAGGTAGGACTGAGATCTTATCTGGAGTTGTTTATAGACGTCCATGGGTGGCAGTTGCTTACTATTAGGTGGGCTGCATGCTCGTTTGCTACTTCCATTACACTAATTACATTACATAAATAATCAATACCTTTTCGAATACAGATCCTTTTTACTTAGGTAGATATATGACGTCACTAAGTACCTACTAATAATTTCTTCATTCAAATGACTTACGAATTACATTACGGCAACAATTACATTACGGACCAATACATAGTTTTTGCTTTATTAACTGTTCAATTGCATTAATACTTCCAACTTCAAACAATGCCAGAACAACAGATTATGTGTAACATTTTGGTACGAAGACGAATGGCGGCCATTGTCGGCCACTAATTAAACGCCATGTTAATCGCTCTCAGATTAAGACGCGCGTACGTAATGCCCGCAATCTGTCTACGTTATGGCTGTTGTAAGCGGTTCAAATGGTGGATGGTACAAGTCACAAGTATTATAATATGTGAGCAACCAACTCGCGATTCATGTTTTAATTCCTGTATTGACGATTTTTCGACCTATTTGCCTGGAAATTGGCAAAATCTATAGGAGTTAAATATATAGTTTTTTATTGGATATTGTTGAATCAAAATAACTTTTAACATGAAGTTTCTATCATCTGTCTCCCTATCGATGGTCTGAGGTTTGAGACCCAGGCATGTATCTTTGATTTATTTAAGAAATGACTGGTAACTTACCCTTACCGTTTTACCTATCGAAAATAATAACCAATGAATAAATCGCTGCATCTTTAGACTCGCACCACTCACCTCAACCAAAACGTTAACAATGGCCACAGAGTAATTTGTACGATGATATATATCTATATTTTGAAAGCACAATGTAAGTATACCGCACTATAAAGGCAGCGAACATTAGTTAATGTGAATAACTTATTTACGATTGTTCTGACTGATGATTAACCTGCGGCGGTATTATATTTGTATCCGAAATTAAGTTTAAATATAAAGTATGTTACGTATGGATTTATTTTATTGCCAGCTAATTTAAAAGCGGGTTCGGTGATGCAATGAAATTAATAAATGATACGATTTTTGCTTAGAAGCAGCAAATATGAAGAAAATAGAACCATCCAGATTAAATGATAGTAATATTACCGTCAAAGCTATTTAATAATTCACGATTGTACCGAAAGGAAGGAAGGATGTATAACCGTGACATAGCTCAACGTAGAAATAATAGACAAATAGGCGATGCATGTAAAAAGTCATAAACAACTCCTATATTTATAAATAAATATATATGAAAATGATTTACGCTTTCTCCACGACCCTTTCTCTAAGATTCCCAATTACGTTAGTGATCATAACACATACGCAAAGATTAGACAAACACCCAGACCCAGAATGGAAACCTAAAATCGTGTAGTTGGACATAATACCTATAGTCGAAACTGCATATCAGTCTATCGTCATTATACTCGAATCTCCTATTTTATGACGTTTGCAGATATTGTAGTCAGGGCCATCTTTTACCTATTAGGGGTCCTGGGCACATAAGCATAATGGGGCCCATATGACTTTGAAAGAAATACTTAATTTCGTTCGAGTAAAAAGAGCTTCTGCTTTGTTACGGAGCTTTTTTTAAAATAAAATATTTAAAGTCGGTCTAGCCACGTTGTCAGAGATTTGGCAGTGACTAGGGGTCCTGGGGCAGTGCCCAAAGTGCCCAGTGGCAAAGGGGCCTGATTGTACTTTGGCATTTAATAACGCTTTCTACACTCATAGCCCCACACTAGGATTTTCTCCTGTGACATGAGTGCCATGGAAACACACAAAGACGAACACTCAAACACCCAGACCCAGAACAGAAATCTAAACTCATTCAGATATCTGTCTGGCCGGGGATCGAGCCCGGAACCCACCCAACCCAGACCGGTGTGATGACCGCTCCGCCACGCGGGTAAAGCATTAAAACTGTCCGCTTAGGTTCGCAACGGGAACCATTATTGATATCAACAGTACTTATTCCATTTGAATAAAATAACGAAAACCGCATCACAAGTTCCAACGAAACATTTTAAAAGTGTTCTCGTGGAGTGATTATCGTTAGCGTAGACATAATATCATTCAGTTAAAAATATCTTGATGGTACTCAGAGCTGTCGGTGACAGAGTTTATTCAAATGACGGTAGTTTCAACATAAACAGTTAATATTTTCAGTTCGATATTCGTGTCAGGGTTGTGAGCTGCCTAATTATCGTTTTGCAAGCTTCAATCGTTTACCAAATGATGAGTAACGAAGGAATTTGTTTGGTGTTTTCTTTTTAGGCTGATTGCATTAGTTTCTTAGGGTTGACAATGCCAATTATTTGAATACTGGTTACATTCATTAAGATACTATATACTAAAGTACTAGATAAGTTACTTCAATAACAAGTCGTGTACCTTTTTTGAAGCTTTAAGATTAAAGCCGCTAAAGCGTCGAAACAATAATAATACTGTCTAACATATCTTTTAAACTTGCAGCGCTTTATTTGCTACAAAAGGGTATGCATGCTATGCATGTCATCCTTATAGACTATGAAAAAATTACTACGCGACTAAGTGCAGTGCGGCCAACCTCCGCAGTTGAACGGGACAACAGAGGTGTGCAGTGTCTTCTCTTGTACTTTAGTATCTCAATGCTTACACAATGGCTTTTGTGACCTACTGTTTTATTTTTATAATTTGGAAATAGCAAACGAGCATGTAGTTCATTTGATATTCCCCTGCCGTTCATGGTCATTTGTAATCAACCCCAGATAAGAGCACAGTCCTATCTGACGTTGGCTACACATGCGTTACTACCTCTGATAACTAAGTTGAAACGACTTGGTTAAGTATGTCTCCCTTCAGAGCCTTCGGACCAGAACACGCTTAACGCTGCCATTATAAGGCAAAAATAGGTGTGGCGGTGGTGCCGACGAAGTCGAACCAAAAGGGCTCTACCACCTTTAAACACCTTTTTTAAAATTCAACACCATTTGTTCCGCGTAGACGTGAGACAGAAAAGTCAGAATGTTTTAAATTGATCTGTTAGGTACACATCGAAAAACATTACTTATTCTATTACTAGAAATTTCAAATCAAGATGGGCTGGACCGAACGGCGAACGGATGACAGGCACGGCACAAACAATCGACAAGGCTCACACAATACATCTTTGTGGCCAACAATAACTCTTTATGGCCAACAAAGTACTATTCTGCAAAGATTTGCCCCACACACGGACAATGCGATGCGTTGTTGTAAATTGTCTATTTAAATGGCGGTTTTATGCTCATTGAATATGCTTGAGTGATTGTGTAAGCATTGTTTTAATTGTATGCTGGTGACGCTATGTTCAAAGATTATGTTAGACTAACAATTTATCCTCTGCATCTAATTCAAACCATATTAGAAAATCATCTATGCCACGGTTTGAATATATAATATGACAGATAAATACTATGATTATATACTCCAAAAAATATAAGCGAAAAACTTCCAAGAAATAAAAGCATGTGTGCGTGAGTCACGCACACTAACTAATAGGCGGCTTTGTTTGTGCTACCATTACGCTTTTTGATTGGACAATAAAGTTGTGTGTTATAATCGTTATTTAGCGATTTAGAGGTTAACAGTTAGTGACTATCTTTTGTTTAAGTAACTAACGATCTAGAAAATATATAATCAAAGGGTAAACATAAAAATAAATGACGATGTCATGGTTAATGGTTTTCAATTTTTTTGCGCGGAATCATAATTGTTTTTGGAAAATTAAAACCTAAGTTTCGCCTTATACTATCAGCTATCTGTAAGTAAAAGTAAGTCCATCAAAATCGGTCCATTTCAATTATATCTATTTTGTATAGATATATAAAACTATCATTGCAAGCAAATCTGTATTTTATTAATACGCAGTCGCCGTGTCGTATGTTTTTCAGTTTTTCCTCCACATATCGCGATGGTACATACATCGTTATTTTTGTATTACAATGCAGATTTTTCGAATGTATGTTTTATCGCGATACGTGCAGCGGAACGCAGGTGAGAGTCGTTAGAATGAGAAATTTATCATTGTAAATGTATGGGTAATATCAAAGGGTAGGTATTTTTGACAGGGCATGATTTGACAGACTTAGGTAGGGTTTACATTTGTTTAACGTGACGTGATGTGATGCGACAGTACGGTGTCAGTTTCATATATTTGTTTTGACTCATCACAATTTCACATCAAAAAATTGGGTTTATAATTTTTAGGCCTTAGGTACTTTGTGAGTAGGTATAAAGAAATATAAAATGGTACATAATAACAAATATTGCTATATCGACAAGACTTAAGACAACTAAAATTGCAATATTACCTAATTTGTCAATTTTCTTTGTCTTGTATAAATTTATGTAGCCCACAATAGGTACCTAAGTATTTGTTCGATCTGCGTTTTGTTCCGGTTAAAAGCAGGTTGTCTGGGTTATCTGCACGCTAATTAAGATCAGCAATATCTATTGTCATTAGTTACTTGCGCTAATGATCTGTAAGTTACAGTTCTCCTAGGTCCGTTCTGTAGGTAACTATCTATTTTCTAAATAATTATCTATATCTTTTAAACTATTTCTATAACTAAAAATATATTGAGTTTTATTTTTTTAAATTTAATAATGTTTACAAGAGATGATGTATCCAAACACACCTATAACAAAACATTTGTCTGTTTGTTGTGGTGGATCCTCGAAACGGCTGGACCGATTTTGATTGGACTTTCACTGGAATTAAACAGCATTTGCAACTAGTAACGCGTGCGCAGCCGTCATCGCCGTAATTAATTTCGTTATCTGTAAATTAGAGCCGATATATAAATGTACTTTATATGTTATACTAGACGTGCTCGCGGTTTCACACGCAATTACAAAAAATGTAACATGATGTACCTACATATAATTGAAACTATACATTCAACAATATCTACGAAATAACATTCTAGCAAAGAGAACAGAAGTCTATCCCACGGGAACCGTATATTTTTTGGGATAAAAAGTAGCCTATGTCGTTATCCATACCCTTCAATTGCGTGCAAAGACATGTCAAGGAGTCGACACTATAAGAAACAAAAATCTATGCTAAGAAGAACCGTGTATTTTCCGGGATAAATAGTGGCCTATATGTTATTCCAGACTGAAATCTATCTTTGTACTAAATTTTATCCAGATTCGTTTAGCCGTTCTGAAGTTATGAAGTAACAAACATCCATCCATTTATCCTCACAAACTTTCAGCTTTATAATATTAGTAAGATTCTGTTGAACGGGCGAAACCGCGGGGCACAGTTAGTTCTTAATAAATACATCAAAACCAACAATTAAGCACGCACAGAAATCGAACTTATAAATACGCCAATCCGATGCCAAATCACGTTTACCATAAAAAGGTAATTAAGCAAGAAATGTCAGCATTTACAAAACCAAGTTCCGCTCAAGCAAAACTACTAATTAATTATGTAAATTTTATTACTTAACCGAAAACGTATGATTCACAATGATGTTAACATTTATAAGAGGCTTCCTTTCGTAGGCTATTCGTAGGCACTTTCTAGGAAATTGAGAAAATTTATGGTTTTATTAGCACTAAATTTTAACTGGTCATAGTGATGTAATGATCTACATGTATTGCTTGTTGTGTGAGTGAGGGTTACATTAATTAGGGTAATGTAAAAGGTAACCCATTGTGGTTCGACTCCGGCGGCACCACCGCCACACCTATTTCTGCCTTATAACAGCAGTGTTAAGCGCTGCTGTGTTC
>DWNY01000666.1:0-15099 GCA_018250635.1 Telegonus apastus | reverse complement strand
GGTAGGGCTTTAATCCTACATAGGGTTGATTTACTACGTCTATATTAAAAATAGATAAACAGGTACGTCACCGTGTTACATTTACTGATAGACATGTAAAATCCTTTTACCAACCAAAGCGCCTTATGAGCTTAATTCATTTCTTAAGCTAGTTACGTCGATTATTGATAGCTCATTTGGTGTTATTGTGATTCGATTAGCCACGCTCTGATATCCGACAGGCGTCTTTGATTTCTGACAATCGATACTTTATTACGTTATACATACTTGACATCAGCTATCTCAATAATTCATAATCGTTAGCGTCTGCTAGTTATGTGATATCGATATTTAGACGTATTAGTCAAAACTGGACACTTCATCAATTTGAATCTAAAGCTTAAAGTCTAATATCTTGTACATTACAAATATAAACGGTGATATAAATAAAAACTCGTTGCAATTTTTAAAGATATTGGTTTTTAATGCAATTTGATGGCAAAAAACATTTACGTTCAAGCTAAAATCTGTATCTTCAATTTCGTGTAAAATTTTTAACAGCCGTTGCTAGACCGCTTCTGTTATGATCAGTTCTATAATCGGCTATTTCACGGTGATTTCGTTTGCGGCTTTATGCTTACTGAACAGTACTGGTACATCTGCTTAGTGTTAGCACACGAAATTGATTGCATGTTTTCAATACGCAACCGATCGTGAAATTGGGTGTGTTTGGAGTGTGTCGGCGAGACAAGTGTGGCGACAGGCTAGTTGTCCGTTACCATGAATTGTGCAAAAAGGGGTTTACCTGCAAGGGGTACACCCTTGAAAATAGATCGACTTATCAATGTTTGGTTGACGCAAAGCGTCAGCATAAATCTTTTCGACCGACGCTACGGTTTCGTCTCGCTACATTACACAATATTCACAATAGAACCCGTCCTTCAATCTTCTTAAGGACCTTTGATTTTTTTTCCCGTGTTTAATTTCGTTGTGTGTCGAAGTCAACAAGATGGACTTAGGAGATTCTCGCCAAACTGCTAAACAATTGTTGCGTCACGGTCAATAGAGCACGGTATTTCTTTCGCTATTTTTTCTGATATTTCTACAGAAACCTTACTAAACCGTTATTGCCGCCAGTACCAAATTATGCGGTCTTACCAAAAGGATTGAATCAAATAAGCTGTAGGATTAACTGAAACAAATTCCTAATCCGACTTACGGGTAAAGATTTCCTCAAGAAATTCAAAATAGGAATTGTATAAAATCTAAAGTATAACTTAAGTAGGTTTTAAGGGACTATATATATGAATTCAACAAAATCTGTTTTTGCGATTAAACGACGATTGACAACAATACATTACGCTTAAGATATTAAATGTGTATTGTGATAATCTAATCTAATAACTTGAATACAGACACACATATTTGTGCAGATTCTATTATGTAGATGGTAATAATTTATGAAACTAGCTTTTCCTTCGTTTGTCAAAAAGTATATGCTATGTGATATTCCTGACTATAATCTATGTTTGTATCAGATTTTATCCGGATCCGTTTAGTCCACCTTACGGGATTGAGTAACAAACAACCATCCTAACTTTTGCATTTATAATAAGTTGATACATATATATAATTAAACTCTAAACAATAAAAATAACAATAAAACGATAAATATATAGAAACATTTATTTTTGAAACCATCATATACAAATAATCTATTTGGAAAATAAATTAATACAAAAATAACACAATGAAAGTTTTTGGCGAATGTTTCCTCTTTTAACGCCTTTTGTTATAAATTGATTCCCAAAATAGATCATTATCTTCGATTCTTTTCTCATTAGTCTTGTGGTCCAATTTGCTAAAAAACCCAAAAAGCCCTTTTTGTTAGTGTTAAAAAAAACAGTGTTCCTCGTCGTATCTCGAATTTGCCACACATTTGCAAGTAATATTTTGAAGAATGCCTAGAAAAAATGTATGTATATAAATATTACTGAGTAAATTGTCAGCGAAATTTATTACAGGATATGATTTTATTCTGTAAGCAGCCCATCCTTGAGGCTTGTATAATACAATTAGTGACAAATTTCGAACCACTTATAATATAATGAAATTTTACAATCACGCCTTCGCTTATAGTGTATCGCTCGTGCCATTAGAAAGATTTATATCTTTCAATATCAATGGCGATCGTAAATCCGCATCCGACTTTACAATTTCACACAATAACACGATTCTCAGAGAAGGAAATAAATGGCGTACCAATTATTAACAAGCTGGTCTACCGGAAGTTTTCAAGTATTTTATCGGTGTAACCATTGAACCTGATTTTGAACCAGCCTTTCTCAAAGTAAGCGTTAACTCTCTTACAGACGCTGCAGGCCTACAGGGAGCGGACGTACGTAAGTACCTAGAAATAATTTGGGGTATTAAGTGGTATAGGGAGCGATGGCTAAGTAGTATTTTCTAAATAGACATAATATGGACGCCGGCGAAATTATTTCTACTTTACGTGATTTCTTTCATTTCCCAGGGAGAAATGAAAGGACTTTTAGATGGCTGTCTATATCAAAAAGAGATTTTCTTCCTACGAAAATCCTCGCTGAGATTTGGAAGCAATTCATTCTTAAATTGGATGAAAGATGAAAGTTTGAGAACCTATGTTTTAAACAAATAAGAAACGTACGAAGTATTTCGGCATCACCTAACCTGGGAAGAATAGGAGATTACACCGAAATCCTGTTTTTGTTTGTTTTCTTTGCAATAATGCTATTGTGTGAGGGATGGTGTGGTGGTTAACGCACGTTCCTGGCAAATAAGGCGATTAATACCATAAAATGTCTACGTCGATATTTTATTTGAACACAACTTATTGCCTGCGACTTCTCTTATGCTACGAAAAAAAAATAGTTTCGAATTAAAAAAAAAACATTTGAAACATTTTGGAAAGCGAATTAAAAAAAAACTGACAAAAATTCCAGTATAGCATTGTAACAAGTTCAATTGATCTATTATAGTCGATCAAATATAATTCATTGTTTTCGCGATATGTAATACACTTGTTTTTAAGGTTAAAAAGCTACAGATGGTAAAATTGTTTTTAACGTCATTAAAGTATAACGGTTTCTATTACCTTCGTTAAATTTTAAAGTTAAATTGGACATGGAGTTGATTCAGCGAAGTTAACTTTGATGCTTATCGGTGTAAAATACAAGGATGCACCCAAATACGAAGGTGACCATTAAGTTGTTCGAATCCCATGTTCGTACCAACTTGACATCTTCCTTGTCGTTTGTTTGATTCATTTTTCAACATAGCTACATGCTACTAAATTGAGTTACTAGATAAGACATAAAAGCATTGACTTCTGTATCTGTGTTTAGGCGTCATTCTTATCAAAACTAATTATATGAATGATTGGTATAGTATGGGAATATGTGGAGATAAGTCCATTCAAAATACTCTATTTTTTATTCGGTCTTAATAGCCTCTACTTTACAAGTTCGACTCAATCTATTTATGTCCTAATACTTCGAGTGGGTGCGTTTGTAAAGAAACCTGTTTTTGTTTCAGAACGCACAAATATTAAAATACATATATTGCGTCTACATAAACGTCAAAAACTTCTAAATTATTTGGTATTCATAAAAATATTCTTTTTAATTATAACTTTTAATATTAAAACGTACGAAGTTCTGCCTCTTTATAAATGAACCTCTATTTTAATCGCTCTATTATGTTTATCTAAATTATTCGTATTACTTTGCATTTGTCTAAAGGTAATATTTATTTGTTATCTCATTTTAACGTCTGTCCCGTAAAGTTACCGTGTATCAGTCACATAATAATAAGGTTGTGAAACATTGTCGACAAGTTAATCGAACAACTGTATTTGAATTAGAATCTTCAGAAAAATCTCAATTTCAATTAAAATACAAAAGTAATTAGAGCGAACGAATGAAAAGCTTCCTATCAATATTATACAGACCGTACTAATTAGTTGCGTTGATAAGTAATTGATTACAAAGTACCTTATATTTTATAAATTAAACTAATTCAAAAATAGATGGAGTTCGAATATTTAATATGCAACTGTAATAGTAATCAATTAATTTCTAAAGAGTTTTTAATGTATGATGCTACTGAAAGGGCTTAATTGCTGTTTACCGTTGCTCATTTATTTTTTAATTGGCATTAACAGATAGATTATTAGATGTTTAATGATAATAAGACCTGTTTGTTAGATGTTAGTGAGTATTCTATTATTATTATGCTGCTGTTTAATAAACAAGATGATGAAATTTTGCCTTAACAAAGCAATAAAAGATGATAGAATTTGTCGTGACATCTGGACAAGCTGATATGTTATGATGATACCTACTCATACTAGTTCGTAATTTACAACTATACCTGTTTATGTCAAGCTGTTATGTCAATAATTTGCTATTGTATGTCAAGCAAGTAGATATGGCAATTTAAACAATAAGAGTAGTAGTGTCAGCTATGTAAGGGTTAAAGTATTCTAACTTGGTCATCAGAGGTAGCAACACAATATATATATGTATGTGACCAACGTCTAGTAGGACTCGGTCTGGAGTTGATTGCAGATGTCCACGGCCTCGAATGCCCACTTACCATTAGGTGGACTGGATTTTCTTTTTCTACTATATAACTAGAGAATTATCTTAAAAGCAAAGTCCACTGCTTAAAATGAATTGTCTTTGATACTCATACTCATTTCGTACCCATATTGTTATGAAAAAAAATCTACCCATCCCCTGTTTTTCTCCATTTGCAGGCACCATCTTTAAAATTGCATAGCCTATGTCACTATGACAATTAAGACGATTCTGACGACATTTCATATGCTAAAACCCGTCAAACCGTTAGGCTCGGGGCGTAACAAAGAAATTGACATAAATACGCCCGAAAACATTACGCTCGATCTGATGTAGTTAGGTAATAAAAAAATCTAGCTCTACGCTAGTTGTAAAAAACTCGTGCGTAGCACACATCATTAAAGGTGTAGAAGTACGAGTACAATATAAGTATAATAATGCATTATGAAGTGAATTTTACTTTCTCAGTTTACATATAAAATCCAAAATGTAACAGTTATACCGGTTTATAAAATACAATAAGATTATTCGATGAACACAGAAACCAACAGATTTGCACCTGACGTACTTTGGGTTTATTTTATCTGTATGTTATTGTCCTAATGACGTCTTTTCCAGCCACATCAAAGCCGCACCGACAATGTGCCCGGACCAATGCGTTTGTGCCAACGCGTGCCTCTAATCTCTATTGATATAACGGAAACTTTGTATGAACACCTTACGCATTTTTTACATGCACTCTTAAATTCATCCCTATAAAACGGTAGATCATTTTTTGTACACCTTCGATATTAAAGAACGGTACTGCACTATGCCGTTATGTTAAAAAAATATTTCTTCAAGTGTTACAGTTTTTTGACATAACTGACTCACCCCAACGCTTCCTACATAAGCTGGCTACAAACTTCAAGGTGGAAGGAAGCAATACATTATTTAGCCCGATCGACATTATGTTATTGAATTACTTTCAAAATTGATTCGGATTTAAGGACTTTGTTTGCAGTGCGTACGCATCTGCTGGGGACCACTATGTTTTTTGCACAAAATATTGTTGAGTTGCTTGTATGTGGGCGCTTAATTACGGAGCACGTATAAAGATAATGTAATATAATCCTCGTTGCAAACAATTGTGACTGAGCAAGGTGATGCAGTCTTGATTTAAATGCGTATTGCGTAACACGATCTGCTACCTTTGAAAAGGTGACTTAGGTGAATGAGCTTGGCACGTTCCTTGATAAATTATCTATTTTCCTATTTGGGTGTTCGTTGTCATTAGATCCATTCTTTTAGGATCGGTTTTTCTATGATATTATTCTGCAAATAACTTGCAAAATTCCGAGACAGATATACATACAAGTGAAGTTCAATAAATGCTTTTTAAAAAGTAATCGTATATAATCTTAAAATTATGTTTAGATAAGTCTATGCACGTCAATGTATAACAGGTTTGACATACATTGTAAAGGCAGTAGAAGCCTTTATATTTCAATTCCGAAGGCCCTACGTCTATTTCTGCCTAATATCATTAGTTTTACTCGCTGCTATCTTCTGGTTTGAACGGTATAGTAAAAGAGACATACTTATCCGATGCATTCCAACTTAGTCCTCAAGAGGTAGCAATGTATCTGTGGCCAATCTCAAGTAACACTTTGATCTTTTCGCTTGATTACAAATATCTACGTGCGACAGTGGCCACTTACTATGAAATGAACTATTTATTCCATTGCTACATTTTTTTATAATTTAAAATTAGCAAACGAACATGCAGTTCACCTGGTAAGTGGCCATTGCTGCCTATGGACCTGTGATGAAGATAAGATTAGAATCATATGTATATCAAAAAAAAACTTTTAGATATTTGTCTAACCGACTTAACCCGAAGTAATCTACAGTATCTATTATCCCGTTATGGTAACCATCGAGCCACGCGAATCTTCAATAAGAATGCTCAATATTCATCGATTCGTAACGCAGATGGTAAAGGGTTATTGTGCACAGTGGATGGATTCAATAGTTCGTAAAGTTTTACGTGTACTCGTAGCGCGCGTCGGATGTCTTATCCACAACAATGTTGTCAAACGTGAAACAATCTTGATCATTCTGGTTTTATAAGGCGGATGAAAGTTACGAGTGTGATTTAAAAATTAATTACGATATTCAAGTTTTATTTAAGTTTTTACTAGGGGTTAGAAATTATGCACATTTATTAATTTATTTTCAAACGAATATTTATGTTAAATTTCAAAACTTTCTGACCTATACGCGTAAATAATGTAAGAATTTGGAATTATTTCTACAACTAATACAACAGATACTATAAGACTAATTAGGAGATACCTATTGCAATGTTTATTAGAATCAAAGAACAAAAATATAAAGCGGTTCGCATGTTAAAAATATTAGTTGTAAATTATACAAGGAAAATAAAACTTCATAAATGTAAAGGAGATGTTAAACCTTAAGAATTTTACTGAACAATCTCACAGATAAATTGCAGAAATGAATTTATAAAACCAATATTTCTAGCGTGCAGTACAAGTGTTATAAAGATGTAGGCGGTATTAAGTAGCTGTCATTAAGACGGCATTTTATTGTTATTACAGTAAATTAAGAATTCTAGTGCTTCTTGAAAAAACAAAGAATACACCGGCCGTGCGAAGTTGGAATCTTATGTCTTAAAGTTTAATTATTAATATGGAATTAATGTATCGCGGTTGCATCTACATAGCTCGAAGATTTGCTCTCTCGTATATTTGATGAGTCGGCATACTCAAAGAGCACCGACGACAGATGACGTATCCGTTGCACAATAGCAGATAAAGGGGTGGAGTGCATTGCAATGCAATTCATAGGGGCACTTCATGGTCAAATTGTGTAACCGAACACTTCGCGAAACCCTTCTCCATTTCAGCACGTGTGCCAATACCGTATGTAACATCAGCTATTGTCATGTTGAATGATTGATTGCACTTTTTAGGAATTGGCCCATCTTTTCTGCGGATAAAAACAGTGGTTCTGAGTGCCTACGAACTATATGGCCATGAATTTGGCTACAAATGTATCATTTTAGACTAGGATTATCATGTAATTGAATTTTTTATTAATCGTTTTAAGAGGAAAAACAAACTAGACGTGGGGTTCATAGATTAATCTACAACTAGTGCTTGTCAATGGCATCTCTTCGATACTTGCATGTGGTTCGAAATATCAGCAATAAAGAAATTAAAACCATATATCGTGAATACTCGTTATAGATTAAAATTGCTACGTATGCTTTGTCGCCCTTGAGAACTAAACTGATATGCTTAGAGTATCAGTACGTTTCCTTACCACATCGTTTAACCTACAGCAGTTATTTTACATGTTATTTTACAGTTATGCATGTAAGTATGTCTATACGTATTTGAGGCGTTCCAACTTAGTTCTCAGGGGTAGCAATGCATCTGTACCCGACCTCAGGTAGGAATGTGATCTTATCCAGATGAGAGTCCATGGGCGGCAGTTGCCACTTACCATCAGGAGCTGCATGCTCGTTTGCTACTTCCATAACATAAAAAAAAAAACAAAATGACAGCTACGTATAATCCCATATTGCATACTGCATGCCATGCTGCTTGTCAAACAGGCCCTTAGTAGTAGTAACTTTTCTCTTTTAGTCATAGACTTGGTGAGCAAATAATTCCACAAGCATACCGTAACGCATAGAACTACAATATTTGGCTGTGGTTTTTGCACCTAAGCAAACATTGCAGTTTGCTTGCTGGCGCCTGTAATATGATAGGCTGTTGACCAACTTTGACCATTGTTGACTAAGTTACCAAAATGCTGGTAATAAAAATGTTAAATATACTGAGATATGTAGACATGTATTAACTTTTTGAAGCTTTAATATTAAGTAAGTAGTTCTCTCAACGCTCGAAAGTAGATCATAATCATGAATTTTCTAATATTTTTATTGATAATATTTCTTCGGTAATAACTACTAACCGAAGAAAAAGTAAATGCCAAACATAAGAGAATAAGGTAGGAACTGAACTATTTTATCTTGGCCTATTTATGTACCTATAGATTATATACCGATTTAATTATAAAAATTGATAAAAACACATCAATATAATTGCAGACGTTTTAATCAAACCCGAGAGTTCCAGGTACAAATCATAGATTTCACTTACCGCGTTTTAACTAGATTCAAACCATGCACTTTTCGTAAACTTTTTTAGTGAAGCCACAACATCTTGATTGGTTTAAGCTACAAGTTAATGTATTTATAACTGCAGTGTTTCATTCTCCATATGCATCGATCAATCGGTTAGTCGGACGAAAGACTGCAATCGCGGTTGTAAATATCAAAGCGGGCATCAACAAGCATTCGAATACAGGTACAAATTACTGGGTCCCGATCACTCGAGATGGTGGTCGGTGATAACACGACATCGTCACTATAAAGACATAATTTAGTCAGCGCCACAAAAAGTACCAGACACAACTAGATGAACGATGTTGCCTCCGCGTTTTAATTAACGATAGCGACTCGCGATTGAAATGTCCTGCAGAAAAGATATCGAGATTAGTTGTTTTTTAATACTAGCCGCGCCCCGCGGTTTCACTCCCGTTTAAAAAATGTAAAAAAATACTAACATACCTATTAACCTAAATATTGATCTCGAACATTTTGAAGAATATAACATTTTTCAATGAAGGCTAATCAATATATTACTACATAAGGCAAAAATTTGCAGAACCATTTTTCGAATACCTTTATTCACAGATTTATATAAGATTAGACATACATGAAAGCTCATGAAGAGAATAAGCAAGGCGAGATAATATTTATGAATAACTGTTACAAATATATTAAATGAAACAAAATAAAACATGCTTTATTTACATTACAGACAACAATACTGAAAAAGTTAAATAATACCGTCGAGTTGCTAAGCCAAATTTAAAAACAATAAAAATGCGTTATTGCTTTTAAATTTGGCTTAGCAACCTCATTTTCATTATAATGAATGTATACGAATGCACAAATGAAAAAGACATATAAAAGATTCTTTATATGGAAGTGTAATTTTAGTTTTAATTTTTTAATAGTACAATTCCGACCATTGTGGTGGGTCCACTACTAGTAATTGATAAGTAGTCGCCGATAGTAAAAGATAAGAAACTCTAAATGTGCCTTATAATTTTGCGTAAAACTCAAACAAACCAACAAACATCCGTTTTATATATAGCACGTTAGTAATAGATTAGATATGATGGCCCTGTGGTTAATTCGCCGACCACAAGGTATATGGTCTTAAATAGGCCTCGTTAGTAAACTTGAAAGCATTTTAATTTAACAACAATTTTATTACCTATTTTATGCCAAACGGATGTTTTTGAAATTTTTGTCTAGTTATATCATTTCAACCAACAAAAACTCTTTCGACAAACTATTATATTTCATAACTTCGAGCTCTTTCGTGAAAGCGGAAAGCATCATTCAAAGGAGTCATTATTGTCGGTACAGTAAAGGGTTTATATGCACTTTAAGTATATTATGTGGAGCAAATGAAGCGTCCCAACTTCCTGTGTGCCGGGATTGAGCCGTATTTGCAACCCGGAAACGTCTTTGTTGTTTGCAAAAGGAAAGGGTGAATCCGAAACCTTATCTCGAAGGAGTTACATACTTTTACGCATTTTAAGGTACTAAAAGCACAATGTACTAAGTCATCAATCAGTGTGTTACCGTATCGAAATTAATTTTTCTCAGGAATCATAGTGATACGTACTTTAAAGTAAGCATAATTTACTTCGCGCTACGCACTATTGTATTTTATAATGATTCTACCATTCATTCGGATTTAAATATCTCTATCTAATATCTATAATATTAACCTATACAAGTTATCTACCTATATTATTGCTGCAGTATGCGAACAATAAGCGTATATCTATTACTCTCCAATGTAATCATTGAAATAGAGGAAGGTGATATATTTGTAGGTATTATTCGCAAACACCGTGAACGATGCAAGTATTAATTTTTTTAATTAAGTTATTGAAGTGTAAAAATGTCTTTTCCAGATCACATACGACCTTGTTAAACGATAGGTTGTTATAGTTAGTGTTAATAATTTCGAAAGATGTAGGTATACAATTGAGTAATACCAATTTAAAGTTAAAAATGTGAGTGTATTCGTAAACTAATTACAAAAAGAGTTATTACAGCTATTTGGCCATAAACTAGTTTTTGAACGTATCCTAGCGGGATACTGGCGCCCACCCATAGGTGTGGACACATACGACTCAACGTTATAAGCAACTAACATTAAATCAAATAAATGTGTTATTTGTTTAGTTAAAGGAGCCGATGCCGCAACAGAATCCGAAAGTTTCTTTCAAACTTTGTGCGTAAGCGAAGGCTGATAAATGAACCTAATAATAAATTAATTAACATACATCAGTCTTATTTGATAAATATTCCTTTGAAGCCCATAAAGAGGCCTTTTCGTACTTTATATAATTAATCAATTATGCTAATGGATTCGAGGAAATAATTTATAAATTTAGTAGTCCGTAAGTAAAATACTTATTTTCTTTATATTATCGGCCATTTTAATATCAATTTCAGTATATAACTCAAATATTATGGACAGTATAATTTTTCAATCTGTACTAGCTTATTTACACCGCTCATGTAATGAGTGCCTTGTAGTACACGCAAGAAATCAAAACCAGTCTTAACGGAGTCGAAATAAACAAATAATTCGTTCGCATCAATTGGAAAGGGAACGCTCTGTCGAAGACAGCTCTTGTAAATCTATCTTCGATAGCAATCTTGATGTACGAACGGATGCAAAACGGGATCCTCCCGGTCCATTGCTGTTTGATTTAAGGAAACACAACATGTCGACGAAACCCGTAGGGAGGTAACACACGAGCGACAGTAAGGAAATACACGAACTACAGGTCATGTTCACGACCGTTGCCGGTGGTCGCTGATGACAGGCGGTGACAGACGGCGTCGGTCCCGCACAACAGTCGGTGACAATCTGCGACCATCGGCAACGGTTATCGTCTTTCGCTACTTGTCGTCAGCGACCGAGTTTAATGCTCACTAAAAACAGGCGGCGTCAGTCGACAACATGTACCGTCGCTCGTGTATTACCTTCCTTAGTATCTCAACTTCAAAATGATCAAGTTTTGCTTATCCATGCCTCATTTCAATTGTATAATTCAAATGCTTGATACATATGGAAATTGTACCAAATTCAGTCGATTTACGGTTTCGAAGCGATAGAAACTTTCCATACATATCCTATCCCCAAGCTATTTGTTTAAAGTTTTTGCTTGGACGTTAAAATTATCATAGTTAATCTAATTTTAGCTAAACTGTCTCAGGTTGATATTTATTATATTAGGGCAATGATTCTCGCCTCATAAATAAACAGACTGCACGGGGTTTCGGAATGTAAGGGATAAAATTTATTGAGGTCTAACGCAAACAAGGGCAACGTCCCACTGGGACACCGTAGGCTCTATCTCGTAATGCAAATTATCAGCTTTGTCGCATGAACACTACGACAGTTTGTAGTAATCTCGCCATCGGCTTCGAGAATTAAATTTAGTGATAAGTTCTATTGATATCTATTAGAAATATTATAACGTTAAATTTTTACGCCAATAAAAGCAAATTTGAAGCTGATAGTAAGAAACCCTAATATGAAATTTAATACGATCATACCCTAAGACTGAAAATTGTAATAGATTTAATAAGACAATTATTACAATATCGTTAAAATTATTATATATTTTATAAGGAAGCTTAGTACCTATTCCTTAACTCATAAGTAATAGATGCAATATTCGTTGGAGACAATTCATTAATTTCTAAGACTATCGTGAATATTTAAAAATTAACATTATTGATATTCGTTTGGGTATTGAAGACATAATATTTACATACGTATTATTACATTTATATGCATCAATTTTATTTATTTGCATAGATTACGTAAAGGCTTCGTAAAAAGCGACTTCCATAAAATATGCCTTTAGCTCCGTCATAAGGCGGCACGTGTTCCCAACTTGGGTTTAACGCAAAAGAACTTCGTGTAATGTGTAGACGACTAATACATTATTTTGGCACGTACGTTAACGACCAACGCTGTCGATTTGGCAGATGTTCTTTTTGGTCATTAGCGAGAAAAAATCAATTAATAACCGCCGTTTGTGGATAAAATTGATTACCGAGGCTTCTGAAGTCGGCCGTCTGACCGCACCCGGGGCATCCGTGTGAACCCTGAAAATTGTAATTGAGTACTGTCTAATCAACAGTCAAAATCATCCGTTTCATTTTCACCAACATGAATCGCCGCAAGAGGAAGCAGGACAAACGTTAGGAAGTAAATGGCGCTTCCACTCTTCGTGACCACGCTTTGATTGATGAACAGAGAAAACGCCTCAAGTGAGTTAATCACGCCCAAATTTAATTTAGAAGAAATATGAAAATGCGCAGACTATTAATTATATTTTGTTTGTTTTGGAAATACTTTTTCTAAACTCTGATTCAATAACGCCGTAATTTCGATGCAGTAAAGAAACGACTTAAGATTGGGAGGAGTTTTGTCGTTGGAAATTAGATTTCATTATTATGCTTGTACCTTTTGACCTACAGTGTTATTAGTGTTTTTATTCTATTACAAGGGAAAATATTCTGGAGCGGAATTAAATGGTTTGTTGTAAAACAGGGTTATCTGGTTTTTTGACACGGCGTCGTATTATTAGGGCAGCGTCAAACGTTTTGTAGAAGACTGGAATTAAGATAAATGCTCCCCATTAGACCCACTTAATCCTAGAGCAATTCGGGCCTGTAAACATAATGCACTTAATCATGTAGATTGGGATCGTTTGTATCAGTTACATTAGGAATAGGAACATAAATGGAAACCAGAGCAGCAAAATTAAAAATAGTATGTGCTTAAATGCAAAACATTTGTTTTAATTTTAGATAAAGAAAATGAAGTAAATCATTAAGTCGCCAATATATCGTCATTAAATAACTAAGTGAAATTAGATTTTATGATGATAATAAAAATCATAATTATTTATTAATTTCAAGCAACTCATTTAACATTTTACTTTTGTTACAATATATTACATGAACGAATATTCTTAAACAGATAGTCAAGGCACTTATGATATTCAATTATTTTTTAAAACTAAAGAAATTAATAATCAATAAAATTAAAGTAATGAAACGACACAAATAACGTATAGGTAGATATCCTTTTCTGTTCCACATGAAGATCTTAAAAATGTTTTGTCTTTACGTCGACTCCATGCAATCTCTGTGCGATCAGGCAATCATCGCTCATCATCTCAGCTTTACGCATAAATAAATAGACAATAAAGTAAATTGAAATCCTCCACAAAGTGACGAGCGATCGTAATAACGCCGGACCCCTTTGAGTGGCTCGTAAAAAGTATTTGTTTAAGCCAATGTTCTTTCTAACGTTCGCGTTAGATTCTTTTAGTAGCTATCAACTTTTTTACTGTCAATCTTGCAGCAGCAAATGAACGACTTAAATTGCAACAGATCTTTAGTTTTTAAATATAGTATCTATCGATCCTTAGTATAAAGAGTACTTTTGGTACGAACACAAAAACCATAGTACTTAACTGCTACTGTAGGCGAACTATAATAGGCTATTGTTGACCACGAGTCTCTCCTTAGAGTGAGGCATTAGGTCTTAGTTCACCACGTGGTTACTTGCGGATTGATTGAAGTCACACACACTTTGAGACCTTTTTTAAAAGAACTCCCATGAGTGAATATCTTATTGAGATGTTTTCTTTCCCCGTTAAGGCAAGTGTCTGAAACACCCGATTAAGGGACCGAATTTCAAATCACAGCTTCTCCAAGGTATTAAATTACTAGACACATAAGTTTGTTCCCTTAAATTTATTATTAATCTTTCAAGAAATATATGTAGTAAAATTTTACCAAAATGTTATTTATTTTTTACAGTTCACCATTTAGCGTATAAGTAAATACGGTGGGCTACTTTAAATCCAGTGGCTTGTAAAGAATTTGGTACAATTCGGAATGGCATGAGACATGACTTAATATAATCAAACAGGCAGATGTATTCAACTTGTTATCGCATTGCGTGGGTGGACACGCGACAGTGTTGCCAATGAACTGATCTCAATGCAACTCATTGTTGCCCACCCCTGAGTCTTGTGCTACAAGCTTGTCGGCTACTTCCTTGTTTACTTATGTTATGTAACTAAGGGTAATGGAGTTAATCTATATATTAATACGTGAAGCGAAAATTTGTGGTACGTTTTTTTGAGTGAGATTAGGGATACGTTTAAATTCATGTTGAAAAGAGTGTGCGCAAATAATGTTTGTGCATAATAAGTTAGAAATATAGTAAAATAAATAAATTAAAACATTGATTGTTTTCATTACTGTTTGGTAAGTTAAACCTTATTTGTTGTATACTAC
>DWNY01000665.1:0-15099 GCA_018250635.1 Telegonus apastus | reverse complement strand
AAACAAATTAAATTGAGATAAAATTACTCGTATACACTTAGCTGTAAAATAGCAATTTGCAATAACTATTTTATTACCGGATATGTTAAGACGATAACTATGTTCTAAAGACTTACAAGGTTAAAGGTGTACGCATTCCGAATGAGCGATTAATGAAATATGTCCCTCTTGGCAATAAAAGATGGTATCAGTATCATTAGGGCCGGGTCATGTTATGAATTTTTCATGAAATATGGACTCGTACATATCGCGTTTATTACGAGCACAACGTACAAACCCGTATTATTGTCGATTTCTTTCCTTATTCAACGTTTCTGGGAACGTTAAGATGGTTGACTATAGAACCCATGGTGGCTCGACTCCGGAGGCACCACCGTCACCTCTATTTTACGAGAACAGTGTTAATGCTATGCTTTGGCTATAACTCTAGTTTAGAGGCTGTAGTAAGGAAGAGATGCTTCTATAAAGTGCTTTAATGTAGTTCTCAAAGAAAGAAACAAATCTGAACCAAATCTAATGTCTATGGATGTCATTTAAAATCAGGTTGACTGCATGCTCGTTTCTTACGTTTGTATTCAAAATCAATAACATCATAACTTCCAAAAAAATCAATTTTCAACACTCTTACCAATAGATTGTCACTCAATAGCGCTAGGAAACGTGATCGAGAATTCATTAAAAAACTCAAAGCGACTGGATTGTGTTCCTTTCAATCAACATCGAACAATAGCTTCAAAATTGGCCGCAATAGACCTTTGAGAACGTACAATTAGGTAAATTACGTAAATATCTAAATAACGAGCTGTTTTGAATAGCAAACCGAGCGAAGTGTTGACCCATTTACTTATTATGGACGCATCCTGCCAATTTACTTTATTGATGTTACATTATAGGGTCATTAAAGTTTTTATAGCCATTGCCTTTGATGGACCACCTATAATTATGATTCGAGACGATAGTCCCTAAACTATTTTTAAATTACCCTAGAATGGAGTAAAAATCAACTTTTATTATAAAGGGATAAATGTGATATGAATAGTGGGGCAACCTGATGGATTAGTACTTTCAAAGTCGTTAAATGAATTCTCGTTATTTTTTCAGACTTTTTTTCTGATTTTTTTGACTAAATATTCGTAAAAATGAATTTATACCTATTAGTGTTAATTTGTTTTTATAGATATTTAAGTTTAATATCTTTATTTATATTTCTTAAGCCTTCTACTAATTTGTAAAATGTTATTTAACTTATCCCTGACAAAATATACCTACATGCATTTGGTAAATATATGTATACCTATAAAACGCAGTGGTTTGTATAAAAAAGTATTCATTCTGTTTTCCAAATAAGGGTTGTTTTTAAATAAAGCAGTCTGGATGTCACCCGTTCGGGCGCGTAAAAGGTGAATTAAATCAAGTTGGCACTACAATGATACAAATGGTCAGAAACATGTACCAAATTTGATCGTGCGGGGAATAAATTAAATGTGAACACAATCAAGGATTAAATTACCGCTTCATTCTGCCTCCCACACGATTGCGAGTTGCGACACATGCGACACTCAGGCAGACGTGTGGCGTAGCGATGTATGTAGGTGCCTTAACATATAATATTGTAGCACATTGTGCGGCTTGGAGACCGCATATAAATGCGCCGAGAGCAAATAAAACGGTGCTATAATTTCAAATCATACGGACAGAGAATGGGTGTGGACGGGGCTCTCATTGTGTGGAAATGATGTAACCACTATTAAAAGTGTGGGCCGTATTCCTTGAATATTTCTTGCAACGAAGACGTCGTAGGGTCATATCGGTATTTTATATCTCGCCGGAGACAATAGCATACATTTCCAGCAAGAAAACTGGATCTGAACGCTAAGTGGTTATGGACCCGCATTTCAAAATCATCTCGACACTTCCTACCATTACGTCCCATAAAGAGTGTTTGTTATGTTCCATATTAAAACTGTGTCTAAAATAATGTATTTTTGGTATGAACTGCTTAAATATGACACTAAAGCGCTCTTATATCAATTAAAAACACATGGGGTACGTAGGCACAGTTTTATGGACAACAGTAACAAGAAACAAGAACGATAAATTTAAACACTTTATGTAAAATAAAACAGTCAGGTTTATAGTACGATATAAAAACTTTGAAAATAAGGAGTGATATTGTCCACAATATTAAATTCCAAATTTATTTGGTTTACATGGACAGTTTATTGAAATTCGTTTTATGTTTGAATATCATTGGCTCATTATAAATTAATCACGGACTAAGAGAACACGGGGAAAAAATAAGGCATCATTATGTTCGTTAACTTAAACAACCTGCTCTCATTTGTCGATCGGAGCTATTTGTAGTATGGATAGTAAATCTACTATGGAAACTAATTAAGCAAGATAAACAAAAGAGAATTATACACCTAAATTATTATCCCTTTCAAAGTCACCACAATCCGAGCGTATTCAAATGAAATCCCAGACACAAATCTGTTCCCTTTTACGATACAGATGCGTAAAGGATTACGAGAAACTATTATTACGTTCTATTTCGTTCCGGGGAAATTCGAATGACTTATGTTCAGTCGTCCTATTTCGGAACCAAATCGAAACTACACTTTTATTCTCAAAAAAATCGAAATTCGCTACATCCATTGTTGCTATCGCTTATCAATATGACAGCTCATGAATTCCGATTAATGTAATTTTTTCGAGTCGAAACCAAATTTCCTTCGAAACCCACCGAACTTGAAGGACAGTTGTTCCCCCGTTAGGGATAATTTTATTCGGTTTCGTCTCACTCTAGCCTATAAAAGAGTTGTATAGGTCTGTCTCGTTCTGGCAGGCCTCGTCGGTTTTTGTAAGTCTCAGAAGTTCCGTGGACCATGCGACAGATGTGCGCATGGATGCGGCCGCTAACGAAGCGTGTTTCAATTGGGATAATCAATCAAATCTTTGATTGTTTGACCGGTGAGCGGATCTTTGATTTTGAACGTATTGAAGATTATCGAGAGGTGATCATTATACGCATGTACATTATACGTGCACTCGAATGGTATCTTAAACGTGTATCAAAGTAATTGATATGCTTTTAATTTCTTTTGATCTAACGATGTTTTTTTCTGACCAGTATTCAAACAGCGTTGTTATATGGCCTAGGCCTTTAGACGGTAGTGATAAAAGTAGATAAATGCCAATCAATAATTCACAATATATGTAGTTTCTGTGTACTTCAATTCATCAACTGCAATTCTATTGAATTATATAATGTGTTCAATTTAAGTTATCATTAAACAATTTATTTTCAATAATTACCAGAATCAGTTAGTTTCTCCCGCTGTTACATTATAACGACAGGTAACATAATAATCATGTATCAAAATACGTACGTCACGTAGATACAATCAAGACACGAAATGCAATCGAAAAGGAAATGCGTAGAATGCAACCAATACAAAGACCGTTACAAAGCGATATCGACACCAAATCCGATAGCCGCAACGCGAATATTATCCAACCAGTGTGCAATTGTACGAGCAGAGAAGGCGTAAAGACGAACGGAATGGTTATGTTTTGCTATGTATCTGATTTAAGTTCTGACGCGTCGTTTATTCTGTACGGGTACTCAGATGTGATCAATTCGCTTCTCTATACCTGTTTAATAAGGAAATTCTTGTTTGTATATTATTGGTTATCCGAGACACGCAAGCAATGTCTGAGACTTAATGGAACATTTTGTCATTTATTGGAATTGTATGTTGAGCGACATAAATTATTTAAGATACTATCAACGAACTATGTTCAACGAATGTCAAAAACACGTGTGTTCGTTAAAAATGCTCTTAATTAAAGAATGAAATTTGTCTTATAGATACCACGAAAATACTCAAGAATCAAAATCTATTTTCCAACTAACGGTCTGTTCTATAATTAAAATGAATTCCTTTGCATAGCGACCGATAGCACACTTGTTTATTCGTACTACTCCGCTACTTTATGATCTTGATCGCTCGAATCTCGGGCTAATTCAATGCGTAGACCTTATTTGTGATTTCCGCAACAACTAACAGTGTACTCGAGTGTACTTACGATCGATCTGAAACGTGAACAATGCCGATATCATTAGTTCGAATGTACAGTTGCACGAAACACCCGTTCGATCTCAGTTCGAAGCGTTTCCTTTGATCACAATCGACGATACCACGACCCATATCAAATCGAATCATAACTCTAATCACATCAACCCACTATTCAACGCGTTTATTTTTGAAAGCAAATGTGGAGCGTTTTTTACGGGTGCGTTTACGATCGGGCTTAATTTAATCGCGGCCGTTATTCAAAAGTATAAAATAAGAAGAGCAATTAAAGGGTTCATAACCGAGAGTAAATGGGCGCATTCTTACAAATATTTATGTAGGCGGTCGAGCAAACAGTAGCGTTAAAAGCAAAGACATGCGTTTAATCCAAGACAAACAGGCTGAAAGAATTACACGAGAGGGACACAAACACCATGAGGCCCTCTCGGTCCCTGAGGGTAAACAGGAGAACATCCGCGCGAAGTGACGTAATCCCTAGCACAGAATGTAACCCGTTAAGGCGAAGCGCTATACAAAATGTAAATGACTTGCTTAGACACTCAACTAGATTAAAATGTAATGCATATGCATGCTAAGATCGGTGTATTGTCGGCGAATGAATAAAGTTTTTGAGATCATATTTGGATTGCATTTATATTTGCTATGTTTGAAAGGCAAGCTTTTTGGCACGTGTTTGTTAATATGATATTTGTGGTTTAAAATATTCAATCTAAAAATAAAGTGCGCCCCGAATGAGATCAAAGTTATCAAAAGCCAAGCGAAGTCTATTAAGTTTAATAACGCAGTTGTTTGATATGGAAATTAGGAATTGCGTTCAGCGCGGTGAAGCTTAACTCATAAATGTATAATTACCCTGCATGTTCTTAACTTCTTAGCATGTCATGTACTATGCACCGTTAAACTTAATGATACTTGTTACGCGCATAACCGTTAAAGTACGTTCTTGTGGAAGATAAAGTTCTTTAGCACTAAAGTGTTCGTTGCCCCGCCTTAACACACTACCCTCGCATATTGTAAGGACGCGGTCATATAACTTGTGTGGTCGAACCCACGATACAACATTCAACGTTAGATTTATAACGGATTATTTTTTGTCTCGAGTAGGTATGTGTGAAGGTAGAAACGATACTGTTCCGTCTTTGTCAGATTAACAGTTTTGGTAATTTAGTGTACGCCTTAAATGTGTAAGCTTACTAATACAATTTAACATGTAACTATAACCTAATGTGGGTAACGACTTTCACGAAGGAGCCCTTGAAATTTTTGATGATAAACAGTAACTATTTTCATTCATAATAATATTATTATATGAGCATCGATTTGTTACATATAATGATAGTAGAAAACTAGTGCTTATATGTGCCAACCATAATTAAGTGGTCACTGCCAGTTACAGATATATTCTACTGACTAAACCAAACATTTTACTCCAAAATTTTACTCAAATACCACACTTAAAACAATAAAACACTTGGCACACCTACTAAGGTATACCTGAATAGATTTGACCATATTAAAATTAATAAAACAATTTCGGACAAGCGTTTTAATTTGATTTACTGCTATAGAAGTATTGAATACGCACCTATCTATTGATGACATAGGAATTTAATTAAAGTATTATGAATACGATAGATTGCGTACACAATAGAGCACTAGCTATTATAAGGGTGTGCTTACATGAACAACCTCCTAAAAAGATCCCGGTTTTGTTAGCACGTTGCCCGTCTGCCATTCGAGGTTAGCAGCAAATGTGTTCGCACCCTAATGTGGGCGTAACAGACACTTTTACACTTTAGTTCAGCCACTAATTGTGACTCCTCCTCATAGCTCAACTAGGACGAAGTCGGATGTGAAATGAAAGGGGACTACGGGAAGCCGTACACAATATCTGTGCAATCATTTGCCTCCAGTGTTGCGCGTTTGCATCACATGTTGCGATGGAATGAACGCTCTGATTGTTGGGAACTTTGTTGCTGATTAAACGGACCAAGTGATTTCTAATAAGTCTATATTGTTTATATTCAAACGCGTTTTTTCCAACTGCCCCGCTCATTTGCAACACACCTACTGAAACAATGAACGAGCACACAATGATGATGCTTAGAACATGTAATACGTATATTGATATAAGGACTTACACAAACATTCAGGGAACCGTGAGAATCAAATCTTAATATTCAGATGTCTGTCTTACAAAGGATTGAAATCGGAACCTGGCAGTATAGTGACCGTAAAGTCATTTATAATACTTTTGCGGAACCTGTAATCTTACTGAAAAACACATGATTAAACTTCATTTATGGTCCACTGTAAACCGAATTAATAAAAAACTGTCCCACATCCTTAATACATTGAAACTTTACGATTAATCGTAAACAATTCGCCATTTATCAGAAATTACGAGTCATCATATAACAACAATGCACCGTAATAATGTTCAAAGTAGATTAAACCGACTCGCATAAATTTTCCACATCTCCCCGCTGGCGATAACCTTCTTATCTTCGAGACGAGAAAGCGTATCGCATAGTCGGGAACCGGCCAACTTGTAAGAACTTAATTTATAGCCAATTAAGTTAGTGTTAAGCTAAACAAACTGACAGGAAGATAGCACAAGTAGCTGGCTATAAACCTCTGGGATTGGACTAGAACAAAACTAGAATCGTTTTACCACCCGATCCCCATAAATATTCCGGTTTGTCCTCTACGTTATACTCCCGATGACAACTACACCAGTATTTGATTTATAGCAAGGTGCGCCATAGAAATTATAGCAGCGGCTGTCCTTGCCTCTTATTATTGCTTATTGAAACGACTACCAAATGAGGATTAATAAGAATTTATGTTTACTGAAACAGAATAAGTATTTCCTATTGATATATCAATAGCCTTCCTAGATAATATGCGGCTGAATGCAATTACGCTACTTTATAATTCACTTGTCTATCGCTTTGTGCTGTTCAATACGTTTCAAATATAATTCACTGCACTGCCAACGTTTCATTAAATATAAACTGACAATGTATTCGCATTCATAACTAAACAGAGACGAGACGTTTGCTTTTGAAATAATTTTATCTGAAGTTTAAAATGACAAAGTTCGAAATGGCAACTAAAAAGTGAGCTAAAGAAGCCAGATGCCACAGACAGTTGGTAACAACTGGCTCCAAGTCGCTTTATAAAAAGTTAGCTTTTAAACGTAGCTATAAATCAATAGAGGAGTTCAGAGGAAGTGGAAGCGTAAGACGGATATTTACGGTGATGCCCGCTCTTCGCAATAAATCTACTGAGCCCTCTTTGTGCCTTATTTTATGGAAGCGCTAATCACTTGTAATGTCTACACTGATTTGTCTGTTGCTTTTGCTATAAGACTAAGCAAAATTGTGCTCAAACGTCAAACTCAATTATTAAAAATAAAAAACATTTCCTATTTTCACTTGTGATTGTAATTGGACAACTGATAAAAGTCGTGCACTTTCACCGCCTGTTTCGAAATGTAATGAAACTATGAAATTTTTCTCACAAAAATTCCATATTGTTCTTCGTTTGACGATAAAATTACCGAGACCATTCCATTGTGTACACAGAATTACGTAACGATATCAAAGGAAGGGTTAGAATTTTTTGTTGTACAAAATTGTAACGCTTCGATCGGTATCCAATTTACTTGAGGCCACCGACCAGTATCTGATGCTGACGGGACGCATTGTCACGTGGTCACCGTCACGCCCGCGATGGCCGGTAATAGCGTCTTATTTGTGTACTTTCTAATTAAAATATTTGTGGTCCGATATCGTGGACGACAAAAAACGCTATTAAACTGACTTTGATGAAAATAAATTGGATTGAGCGAGACCTTTGACTTGCATTTAATAGATGTCAGATGTACTGATGAACGAATAACGGTAGCTGCCGCGAACAGCGCATGACTTCTAATGATGTTAAAAACCGAGGACTTTCTAACGAACATGTCTGTAAGGCAAATAGTTGTAAAAGACCTTTCCTCCTTTTTAACGACTTCTGTTTGTTAGATAGATAAAACGAACATAATTCTTCTTAACAAGCAGAAACGGGTATTAATTTGGTAAAAGTTCTATGTGATGATTTGAAATTGTTTTATTTCAGATTCTGGATTTGTATTATGTTTCGAGAATTAATTTCTATTGATGACGACTACAATTGGTGACTCTTAATTGATTGCATTGATCAAGTTTTTATCCATATTTAGAAATAGAAATAGGTAACACATAAATAATTATATTTATTCTACTCATAATAATTGAAACATCGATAGCTGGTAAAATTGTGGACGATAACATGGCAATTAATGGCATACATATACGTACTTAGTTTGCACAAGTAATTCATTAAAAACTTCCCGCGGTAAACGTTTGAACGCTAAGAAATCTAAAATATCGTTAAAAGCCTAATTATGATCACTTATACAAAAACAGAGTTAAGAGCTTTGAATATTACCTTAATATCGGTAGGAAGTCACGTTAACATGCCGAGCGGACCAGCCACTTACAGTAAACGTTTGGTAACAGCAAAAACAAAAGTGCTTAAGTAAACGCTTCTACGCCGACATTTTTTCTAACCCCTAAGTAAACGTTCAATCTAGTTCATTTATTAATTAAATAATTTCGCAAAACACTTTAGTAATGATGGTTAGACAAATGTAGACAAAACATTAAGAAAGTTCTACATTGTTTGCTCGTTTTGGAATACGCGGTAGCACGATTGTCACGTCTAGTTTTGTTTTAAGTGCTCACGCTGTTTTTATGATTAAGCTTAAATAGAAAATGAGCATGAAATTTACCTACTGATAATAGCTCCATTGCCATTTTTAACGCCACAATCCATGCACTGATTATAGCCCTTAGTAAATATTAAGATTAAGATAGTAACAACTATATCAGCTCAACCATGTAACATGGAATCATGGAATCAACGAAAAGTCCTTACTGATGTCAGACACTGAAATGTTTTACTCGCAAGGACCGAGATGGAAAGGCTGTATTTATATTATGATAAGATTTACAAATACAATCAGCCTAACTGTCCAGCGTTATCGTATGATAATAATGATGATTCATTACATAAATAAAATTATTGTTATTCGCACACCTGAGTAAATAATAGGAAAACATAAAGCGTAAAGTATACATAGAGAGGTTTTAAGCGTTCCAAATGACAGAGCTTTAATATCGCCAGGAAAAGCGGAGTTAACATACCGGGCGAACTAGCCACTTAGAGGCGTTTAGTACAAAAACAAAAGCGGCTAAGTAAACGCTGCAGTCCTCTTTGTACTTACATTATCTAGTCGTCTACTTATCTAAGTTACGACGCTTCAGTTGGTTCTCTAGTAGGTAGCTCAGTTTGTTTTGCAATTAAATACGGGCTGAAAAAGGCAGGTGGAACTAAAATGATTTAGTGCCGCCGGCAAATATTTTTAGCACGTTGCCTTGGAGCTAATTCTGTTTACGTTAATTTTAGACGTAGAGAGTAAACTACGTGAATAAATAAATTAATGTGCCAATGATTTAAATAAATAGACGCGTATTTTCAAAGCGTATCTGTTTGAGCTAACTACCGTTTTGTAAGTATGATTATTTGAAGAATTTACGTTTGTCCCACCGCATATTATGACGGACCTTTGAGTAGGTAAAAATAGTGATATATGTGGTAATTTCATCCTCAAAATAAGAAATAAGTAATAATAATTAAGCACATACATCATGTGGGCGGAGTCGCTGGCATTTAATACTTAAAATATTTTTATTTCATTTTTGATAAAAAAAATAATGAACTAATATTTTTAATGTCTATATCTATTATTTAAAACTTAGTAGGCACTTGTAATGTTAGTAATCCATTGTTACCGTTTCCGTGGTGATACGATGTCGTTAGGAAAATAAGGGATCTTATTATTTAAAGGCAACACAATCTAAGCACAGCTTGTCCCTAACAAACTGGACCGGGATAACAAAACAGTGACAGGACAAGATTGAGAGTCCACTGGCGAGACGAACACGGCTGCTGGACACAAAACCAGGAAATATTTATATAACAGCCAATAAATTCATACAATGGAACTGATCTTGAATCTATATCTCGTCCTTTGCATAGAAAGCAACGTTGCAAGTTAGCCGCAGTTCTGTATTCTCGTTGAGGAATGCGCTAACTTGACGTAATGTATCAGAACTTCTTATAACATTCTTGATGTTTTAATATATTGTTCTATTTGTTTCTGTGTTTTTTTTGTGTATGTATTTTTATTGTGAGCATAAAAAAAACATTCATTGTGGGGAAAATGAGGTTTAACTTCTTAAGCTGTATTTAAAACAAATATCGCATTTCTGTGTTTGCATTTTCTACGAGATATTGTTTGAAATTATACATTACTAATTGTGTATTACTCTATCCACAATCTATCTGTTTATCCACCACTTCGCTAAAATAATATTTTTACACTTTATTGTAACTGAATACATGAATGTCAAATAGGTTTTCAAGTTTACATAGTTATTGATTTATTGGTGGCTTTATGGTAATTTGAAGAGTAAGCGTAAATGGCCGGAGATTGAATCTTTATCTATTGAATATGTCTGTCAACATTAACGTCAGAGCTAGTTAGATACCAAGCTTGACTTTGTATGTTACAAGAGCTTGATTCCACGAAGTTACTTGCAAACACGTACACTGTCCGTTATACAGGGGCAGAAACTTGCGGTATCTGCATATAAATGTAAAATGAATAGTTTGTTGGCTTCTTTGAGTTAGCTCCGGTTTAGGTACAGATAATTTGAGAATATTTCATTTACATACAACAATCCATTTGCGGTCATCACAGGTGCTCTTATATTCAACGAGATAAAAAGTTGAATTATTATGGCAATTCCTACAAAAACCTCTATTTTTCCAAAATAAAATTGGTTCAGCGTTTCTAAGTTGGATCTTATCCGTTTTATTATAATTTAGTATTTAGGGTTTTTCCATGAAACAAACATGATACCGAAACAACTTTTTTTTAAGTAAGGCGTCACCTATTTAAAGTATTAAACGAGCAGGTAGTAACTATTCTGGACCCAACGATAAATAAATCAGTCACGACACACACCTTTGTTACAATTGATAATAATAATATATGTCTAGTAATAATTAATTGTCTGATATTTCAGACACCACGATCGACATTATCAGCGGACCCATCGATGTCTAATATCGGGCTGATTCGGTACTACTCTGCCCACCAAATTGTTAAGACCCCTGTGTTCACCCCTCGACTATAGTGCGAACGATTCAAAGTACACTAGTAAAGTTTTTATATCACGTTGAGACTATAGACCTCCTAGGGGGCAAGTCGTTAAACTGTTTATGAGAATTTTATTGCTATTTGTGAACTTTATTAAATGGATTCATCGAGATTCCAGTCACGTGATGCATTCGCTTAAGAGCTGTTAAGACATTGTATCTCATAAGCTCACAAAGAATATTTTAGTCTTTATACCATGGATTAGCATTGTCTTTTCCAAGATTTTTGCTTGTTGGTCTAAGATTTAATAATCACTACCTATAATTCTATCTTCTACATTAACACAACACTAGGTATTTTTCCACACTTTGTTTATTATTTGGTTATTTTTCATATCGGAGCTAATATTAAAACTAGTTCACCCTCTGATGTTATTAT
Source organism: Telegonus apastus (assembly GCA_018250635.1). Lineage (NCBI taxonomy): Eukaryota > Metazoa > Arthropoda > Insecta > Lepidoptera > Hesperiidae > Telegonus > Telegonus apastus. The sequence goes on along the minus strand of DWNY01000665.1, from coordinate 3,303 downwards.
GAGATACGATATAAAAATTTACAAGCATATAAAACTTACGCTCCGTAATGCTTCCTTATTGCTAATAAAACTCCAGGTCTTAATTATTAAAAAACCTAAATGCATGCTGAGACTTTGAAGAAAAACTGATTCAAAAGTTTCGCGTATTATAATTTCTAAGGATCTAACGAGCATGCTGTTCATGTGGTGGTAAGTGGCCAGTGCTGTCCATGGACATCCAGATATGATCAGAGTCCTACTTGAGGTTAACTAAAGATGCGTTGCTACCCGTGAGGACTAAGTTGGAACGCATCGTGTAAGTATGTATCCTTTACCACACTGTTCAGACCAGAACATTAGCGCCTAACACTGCTATTGTTAGGCAAAAATAGATGCGCCGCCACATCTGCCGTATAACAATAGTATGACAGCAGCGCTGCTCGGGTTGCTGTTCTGCTTTACAAGATGTGGGCAAAATAGGTACTTACAAGATACTTTCCAACTGAGCACTCTAGTTAATGCATCTGTGGTTGACGTTAGGTGGATTATAATCCTAATTGAGATACTTATGGGATACAGTGCGTCTTCGTTTGCTATTATAATTTCATAAAAAAGCACCCACTGAATCAATTGATACTTATTTCTTATAATAGAGGTTCATTAGAATTCTAATTAAAGTTTAAAACCACTTGTCATAAATGTGTATAATTTAGAAGAACTTTTATTCAACAGTTTCACTGTGAAATGAGTCTGCCGATAAAATAGGCAAAGGGCAATCTATTGGGTAATCTTGTCGTTTATTTCATTTACTTATCTATGGTAATAAGCATTCCATTAGATAAATAGTTTATTAAGATAACTATTATCTGATCGTTCAAGTGATGGGTCGTTTGATGAGATAGGAATCATGGTTTTGTAGATATGACATTTCAGATTATTTTTATATGACTCTCCCAAAAAGAAATCTCTTGTTCCAGTTGTACGTCTACTTTGGAATGCTATATAGGAAAATAGTGTGATTGAATATGTGATCTCACAAATTAGTATCTTTCATAGAACGAAAATAGCATCAAAAAATTAGGAAAATATGCATTTTTCCAAATCTATAATTTGACAGAATATTACATCCTTATATTGCTTAAGTAACATTGTTATCTCTTTAGAGCCATGTCTTAATTATTTTGTTCATAAAATAAAAGTAACAATTTATTTAGGTACATACTGTATGTTATATTTATATTCCTAGTGTAGATTGAACCTGCAAGATTGAAATAGCTAGAACTGTGAAGTATGATATTCTATGCAGTCTGACTATTTTCAGAATACATCTCATCTAATGAGCTCCGCAGTGAGGTCAAGGCGGATGAGAAATGACCTCAAATCTAAAGCTATTCCAAAAATATAATATCTACTATTAAATTGCAGAAGAACCGTTAAAATAAGTATTTTGCTATTGCGTATTTTCCTTAAGACCAACTCAAGAAGAGATTTTTTTTCTCTAATAATGTAATTAGACTAGATATTGAAAATAAATGCGTGATAAATACCTATAATTAATACACAGATAGGTAAATCAATTACATTTAACATTTTTTTCCATTAGAGGTAGCAGCAATTAGGGGTAATAGATTTTAAATCCCAATGAATCCCAAAAAAGATAAGTCTTACCTGCGGCTAGCCACAAATTTGTTGCTATCCCTGTGGACTAAAATCGAACGCTTCAGATATGTATGTCTCCCTAGTTTAATTTTTTTTGTACTAGGTAACGAGATTCATTTAATAATCTATGCTCAGAAATGCCATTTTTAAAATTCGCACGACACAGTTCTAAAGGCGAGCCGGGTGTTTATAATAATACCTTTATCTTGTTAGGCTAAGTTTACCTACAAAACAGGTCATGTCATAATAGTACCAGCATTATGTGATAAGCTGAAGACATTATGTGCAAATATGACCTCGTTACAACTAAACGTTTCTATGAAAAGACGTTAAGACTATCACTGTTGCAATCACGTCATTTTGGTTATTGAAGCGATAATGGTGTTATTATATGGAGAATAAATTATAATCGATTTATCTTTAAATTTTATTGAAAATGAATGATTCGAGTGAAAATGAAAATAACTATATCTTACGGCGGATTTACTCCTACAATGATGAAAGTAAGTTGATTTTGAGCTTTTTAGATTACAAAGCTAAGATTCACAAATCGGCAAAATTTACGTACATTACCGATGTATGTATGTTTAGTATATTGTAGGTATACATGGAGCGAAGTGGATTAGAAGACTCTTCACCTTCGCTTATATATGAGACTAGACGCAAAGTAGTAAGGGAACGAAGCCAACAACAATGTCAGCATTATAACACCTCGTGCAGAAGGATGACTTAAGAGCATTGCTTCGAAATAAGTAGCGTAAACTTTTTAAGGTATACTCAAATCATTTATACATGTAGAGAATAATAAATACAGTGAATACTATAAAAAAAATCTCGCACGTCTATTTCCGGCTATCAGTGTCATTCTATAAAGGCTTGTGAATAGACACCTTTACTGTCGCAATGTAGTTTGGCCACGTTATTCGCTGAAAAAGTCAATTAGAACTATATAGCTTGTACGTACAATGGGCCGACGATCGCTGGACGCGTTCCATTCGACGCTCACAATGCACAAATTATAAACAGTCCACTTGCTTCAATACACGAACTCACATCGTTTCCTGTGCCACCCATTGTCAGTTTTCAATACAATAACTTTTATTGAAATGATCCTAGAACGTGGCTGTTGGCATAGAATAGACATTATTTGTGGGTTCGTGCTACATTGTGTCGCAGCCAATTTCAATTACCCCGATTTCCGTTTTATCGAAAGAATGCTGCGCGTCCGATGTTTGCTGAATGCTTTCCAGTTAGCGTAGTAGATTAGCCAATTCATCGTGACAAATTTATGTCGGTTCCACAAAGGCTGGGCGGCTGTCGTATCCGTTTAATGTGCGGTTACTAACTCACCGACTCAATGGGATGTCATCTCGGGTTAAATTACCTGCAAGAAAAAACATGAGTCTGCATTACAAAACAATATTCTCTTACTTCTTCCGTATCTTTTCAATAGCCTAACTTAATAAAATTGGATACAATTACTTAACACTACGTAAGCTGTTAACTACCTAATTGTAAGATTTTTTAAATGGCAGCTGGTGATGCTTAATGGTACCTATATTGCGAGTAGAAGCTCTCAATTAATCTTAAACAAAACAATATTTTGAAAGTTGTTCATGAACAAAAATAATTTATATTTCAAATTACTACTATAAAGTAGATATT
>DWNY01000664.1:0-15100 GCA_018250635.1 Telegonus apastus | reverse complement strand
ATTACATTATTTACTCGATAAAATATATATATAGGTACAAAACAATATAAATGATTCCTTGTATTCTGAGAATATATTTTCCGTATTTGAAGTATTTGAATACTTTAAAATTGATCTCGATTTTGATAATATAGACATAGAAAGATTTTAACACTTTTATACTAGCGTTTAGTTATTATGTCATTTAGCCCTTTATATAGTCTAGCCATAACCAAATAGTAGGTATTTCATACAAAAAAATAGATTAGGTGCGAACGTAAAGTAAAACATAACTAAGCGGGCAGGACGAAACAGTACGATCCAATTCAGGTAAATTAATTCATGTAAACAGTAGTTAAAAATTTAATACGTAATCGTGCAGAGACAATAGTCATAAAACATGTATAAGTATTCATTACTATGCCCAGTAGCTAATTGCATACAATACAAGATTAAAACTAAGTGGTAAAACCTAACATTTACCAAGACCAAGTAAAAGTTCGAAACGCACGGTGATCTCATTTCGGAAATTACCGTCAAGAGTTCGTAAATGTTATGTTTTATCTTAGTTCGGGACATGTACAGGAGTTATACATCGTAATTAGAATTGAACCTCTAAAATAATTCTATTTTTTTATTTCATTTATTCATTTAATCAAGTTGCATGACTTATTTTGTGAAACATTATTTAGAAAAAAAATTGTGAAGTTAACTACAATGTGACATATAAATACAATCAGGCCTATTACTAATCATGTTCAGGATGCTGTTGGAACTCTCCTGGACACGGTGCATCAAGGAGCTACATTTTTGCGTATAATTGTATAAAAACAATTAACATGAGTGCACTACAGTACCTAGGCAGTCCCATCAGCATCCTAAACCCATTATTATTAACTAACTAACGAAAGACGGTTATTCAGTAAAAGCAACACATTTTTAACATAAATCATTATATCTTCACAGTTTCTTCTCCTATATCTGGGAAGAAGAACTCTACAATTCGTTGCCTGAACAACTGTACAACTGGTTTGGGCACGTTGTGGTGGAAAGGATGGGCACCACCAATGTATGCAGAAGCCCATATGTTCTTGAACAACGTCAAGAATAAACGAAGCATCTTGATCTGAGGGGTTTTCGCAGCTTCCGTGAATTTGCCTGAAAATATCAAAATATATGAAGTTCATTTAAGCCCTCGATGAAACATGTTATAGTAGATTTAGACTTTTTGATTCTTTTCTATACTGTTACTAAAGTAACGAGCATGCAGTCTACCTGATTGTAAGTGGTCACGGCCACCCATGGACATTTGGAACCAACCATAGATGAAAATGGCTACCTGAGGTTGGCTACAGAATTGACACTACTATGACTCCTAAGAATTAATTTAGAACGCCTCAGGTAAATAATTATATCTACCTTACCATGGGGAGAATAATCATTCCATAATGTTACACAAAATAATAAAGCAAATGTAATATATATTCTTATAAAATGGCAGTTATTTTGAAATATCAAACAGAATCGTCAATTTAATTTTTTTGTCTAGACTTGATGTTAATACACAGAAGGTATCTCAATTCACTATCTAAATATCAGGATGTCTTGGTCGCCGATGTACTGTCATTTTGTATACAGATATTTTTATCAAAGAACATTTCTAGACCCAGATATATTTCGCTTTACTGCATCATAGTTTGATTTAATCACATCAAAATTATTGTTACATCCATTTATCTCACCGGATGTTGTTTTAACGATTTCTTTGTCTATATAAGATAAGTAGTCGTTGTATAAAATTGTACGTTTTGCACTTCAACTTTTTCATTTGCAGTTCACCATCTAAAGCTCTATACTCAAAGGGCACAGCACACTATTACTAAGCTTCCACTGTATGTCTGTCTGTCACAGCCGTAGCGAAAAGCTCTAAGACTATGGTCACAGCGCTCTATCTCTAGAACCTTTAAAGATAGAAACTTGAAACTTTTACAGCGTATAGGACGTTATAACAAAAAATAGTAAATGTGAAAAAATAATACAAATAAAGGGAGACCTCCTTCAAGATACTAAAAATTCTCTGCGTTCCTCCGTTTATCTATTTAATCGTAACAATCAGGTACTTTTAGGATTCACTTTTAACACTTAAATGTGACAATGCAAAAAGTTCTGAAATTAGAAAATAGGTATATTATAAGTTACAGTTTTTAAAATTTTAATATTCATCTTATTTACGTAACTATTCTCAATATTTTTAAGCAATGATATTTATATTTCGATGTAGTCAAACCACTATGGTGAGTGATGTTTGAGGAGTCCAAAAAAATGAAAAAGAATTACCAGCTCCACTGCTCGACTGTCTTTTGATTCGAGTTTTAGTGTCATTCTTTCCTGCTTCGGTTTCATTTAATTCTATTTCCAATAAACTTGTATTTGAAAGGTCCAGAAGATGTGTTGATTTCTTTCCGTTTATATCCTGTAAGCATGTGGCAAAATTTATCGTACTCATAATCTTTTTGTATCTATTCACGGTGTTATTAATCTATCGGATACAATAGATATGGCCAAGAAACGTGCACTCTAATAAAATATGGACACCGTCAACCATGAACATCCATAACTAATTATTTTTTTATAATTCCTATACTATAGCATAAAAGTAGCAAAGGAGCACGCAGTCTACCCGATGGTGAGTAGCTACAGCCGGCTTTGGACATAATCAATCTCAGAGATTAGTGCCAAGTGAGGGTACAGATGCCTTACTTCCCCTGAGGACTGACTCAGGAACTCCTCATTGGAACTCCTCAGATAACAACTCCCGCGTTAGTTCTAAGCAGCGCTTAAAACTAATGTTGTTAGGTAGAAATGGAAGTCGCGGTGGTGCCTCCGGATTCGTACTATTAAAGATTGTACTTTTGCAAACAAGAATTCTACTCCTCATCTAAGCAAGCAAAAAAACACAAAAGGATTATACTGTTAAGGATTATACATTTGGAGCAAATGCCACGAGTTTCACTATATTTCAACTTCTCCACTACATAACTACATTAAAAAACATAACTAAATAATATAGCAGGGTTTCCGAAACTGTGCGTCAGAACCATAGATCTAGAATTTTTTCGCTAGTTAGAACGCACTGAAAAGGCATAACATTACTCTAGACGAGTCGCAAGACGATAAATATTATTTAACAGACCTTAGAAACATTTCGTTCCGTTGTTGAACTGTTTATCAACGCACAATAACAATTCACTGCGAGAAAAATAAAAGCTAATAAATATACCATTTTATATCTTTAATACAAAATACAATGTACGGTTGCGCAAATGTAGAAAACAAGTAGAACTGAATGTAACACTTATAATACGATCAACTAGTATATTGATGTTGTACATTCCTCGATGATTAAACATAAAAACAAATCTTTACATTGATTACAGCGCACGCGTGCGTATAAACATTAATTTTTATCATACATCAATATATCAGTCACATCAGTACGAGAACAATACATCATAACATTTATGAGTACACTCCTGCATATTTTATTTCGTCATTATAGAGGTGTCCATCGGTTCGTCGAAAAGTAAGTACACGTACGTAGAAATAAAAACTGAAAAGAGGTATTCGAAATAATATATAATAAAATGTGTGTTTCAAATAATTGGCCGCCAAAACAACGACATTGAATTCATGGAAATGCGTATTTATTCATAGTACGAATCTTAACTTACATTTAGGCTTTATTTCATCAAAATGGATCCACTCTATCAAAAGTTATTACAATTTAAAATCACAGGTAACTTTTCTTACGTCGAATTACGTACGTGAATACCTTACCTTAGTGGACTAGATGGCGTTATGGTAAAAACATCACTGACTCACGGGCAAATTTCTAAATACATGGTAGGTCAACGTTCATTAGGTCAGTTAGTCCGAAATAATTGTAAATAATCCAATCTCATAATAAAATCTCCATCTCCATTAAACGTATGTATCTTTTTGACCACAAGAAACCATTTTTCTGGAATCACCCTTCCACAGATCGATGTCGGTAACTGTCGATGCTGGCCCGTAGCTCTTGATAATCTCTCATAATCGCGGTTTTAATATAATAATAAAAAATCCATTTTTTATACGTTGCCATCGCTCTTTCTTTTTGTAGCCAATTGAATTCTTTATAGGTGCCATGCTGGATATTCTATAAAAGAACATTTTACAAAAAAAAAGGAAATAATTAACGTGTGTTGTCATATAAAAACATGTTTTTTCAACGTTTTTCATTTTAGACCTACCGTGAAAATCATAAATACCCTATGTGTTACCATTTTTATAAACGTCAATCTTAGTGCCTTGGTGACTATAGTGGTGGGTAATTCCAAAATAAAATATAAGATAATATAAAACAATCAAGCATGAGTCGGAGTCGTTGCTCATTTTGATAAGTTACATAAATCACAATTATTTGCCTGCATTTCAAACCCCGTAACAGACGTCTATATCACGCTCATAAATAAATTATTAGAGACTCTTTTCAACATAACAACACAATCAATAATTTATCCCATTTTGTTTAACTAACTTGGCCACCACAATGCCAGGAGGCTGCTCTTGATCTCGATCGATACAGATCACCTGACATTTGCTACCGTAAAATGCTGACATTTTCACGCGAACTGCCGGCGGCTACCAAATTGTGAACTTGTTTGAAGTGGTTTTAACTAGATATTTAAATACTTGGATAAAGATAACTATAAAAATAACACCTTCATATCTTATATTATTATGTGGTTATTGTAGATTTTTGATCGTGTAAACAGTTTCAAAAATAGTTTGAAACGATTTGTAGGTTTTATTTGTCATAACCTAGCAATAAGGGAAACGAGCTACCTAATGGCAAGTAGTCTCCGTCGTCTATGAACATTTGCAATACTAGAAGAGTTGCCAATGCATCGCCGGCTTTGGAGAGCTCTTTTTGCACCTTTTTTGAGTAGATTCATGTCATAGCGCTCAGAGAATACCTCGGGAGGAACTTATTTTGTATCTTACACGTGCGTGGCAGAAAGAAACGTACGATCCGAACCCTGGAGGACCGCCATGAGTCCAGTTAGTGTGCATGGAACTTCATCCTTAAGCGAGTAGTGCAATGGAGAAAGGGTGACGTAGGCAGTAGGTTAAACAGTTCCTCAGAGCACTCACCTACCATTATAAAGCCGTTAGAACAAGCAGAAGGAACCTATGTTTTTCCGAAGACTCAAAGGTTCCAACCAATCGGTGATCCTTAGATCATTGACGATTCGGATTACACGTTTTTGCATGGAGTTAAATGGGTTAAGTTGGTATTTATAATTCAAGTTGTAGTTTCGAACATTTCGGCAACAAGTATTTTTATTGAAGAATACCCAAGCCCAAAGTATTTGTCTCAATAAAATTATAGTTTAGTAACAGTGTTTGTAACCTAATTACGTAAAAACTGGTCGAATTTAATATTATAAGCTAAAAATGTCATCGTTTTGAAATGACATTTAGTTTGCAGGTTATACTGGATAACATTATATCAAATTATTAAATAAATGAATTATTATTATGCGTTTATTAATAAACCAGATGTTTAATAAATAATTAAAGGAATACTTCCGTACAGAATATATCACATTGGAATGAACCAGACATGTCCGGTAAGTTATTTTATTGACTTCAGTTTTTATTTAAAATATAGTGGAATCCTTTATGGTTCGAGTCTAGAGGCTCTACCGTCAAACCTATTGCTGCTTATTAAAAGTAGAGTTAAGGGCCGTTTATAGGGTGTTGTAAGAGACATTCCAAGGCGTTCCAACTTAGACCTCAAGGCTAGTAAAGCATCTGGGGCCAACCTCAAGTAGGACTTTTATCCTATCTGGTTGATTCTACACGCTAAATAATGTAAGTGCCCATTGCCGGAATAAATATTATCTTACCATCAGTCTTGCATTAGCCAACCAATAATACGCATCGTTTTATGTCAGATTTTAACTCACAAAAACCCTCTACCGTGTATTAGTGTTTCAATAAAAACGTATCCCAATACGTTAAGAAATATTCCAGACATTGAAGTTTTTGACCAACTAACCTGCAGTCATCATAATTCGTCTACTTTTCCAAATAAATATATTACCATTATGTACAGGATTCAAATAATTACGAAATCTGAAGATGTCACGTGGTATTTTTTAATTAAGAAACAGTTTTGCTCTTACGAGACGATAAACATTTTGTTTTACTGATAAATATCTAATGTTCTAACAACTTACAATACTGCAAAGAACTAAATGAAGAAACTAGGTTATCAATAATCTCGGGATTCAATTGTTGTTGTATTGTATCTCTAATTCTAATAAATACAACCGTACAATTGAAATAGCTGCCTTTGCTTATTTAAACGAGAGCACTTCCGTGCTTTCGAGGTATTGTTGAGTAGTTGTTTCTCAATTATCATTTCTGGTATTAATTGTGAATTGAAAGTATCAAACAAACATAAAAGCCACATGTGGAAAGCATTTATTGCTGTCAATGGACGTACTGCAGGCTCCACTACTCGCTCCGTGACGTAATTATATTGGTGTTGATTACTGTATCATTCCCACATAAAATTGGAGCCCAAGCTAAGATAAGCCACAAATGTCTTGCTGCCCCTGAAAACTAAAGACAGAACGTGCTATAAGTAGTATTACTACTTATTACGCTACGCCTTATAACTCAGTGTTAAGCGCTGCTATAAATAATAATTGGTGTAAGTTGTTTTTTTTTCAGGCTTTGATTGCACCGATAGAAACTGCAGCGGAAACACAAACCAACCAAATAAAAAAAGCGAAGAAAAAACGTGAGTCTAAATACATCTATAATTTAGAATTTATATTTTAAATTTCTTACATTAAACTTCTATTGTTACAAATGATAAATAATTAATTTGAAATGTCATAACATGTCATTGGAAATAAAATCCTAGTGTTCGAACACAGATCTATGGATCTTTTTAGTTAAAAATCATTTAGCTATTACCACATACGATACTACAATTTTATTTATAGATGTTACACTGCCACGTTATAATTCTATAACGACCCACGTCACTTTTTACAGACTCGTGCCATACCTATCATGAAAAATTTACATCTGATGTCTGGCGACAGACATTAGTCATTTTAAATGCCATATGATTTATATCTGTCGCCTAAGTTAGTTTGACTTCTTGGAGATTTAACGCAAAATCGGTGTGGGTATTTAATATTTCCTAGATGTAAATTATTTACTTCGTGAGTCACACGCAATTTATTATCGTGAAAATTGGAAAGACTGAGATTTGCCTTCTTTGTAGAGAGATATTTAGAAAGTTATAAATATAACTTTAATCCATGGATTATATAAATGAAATGTATGTATGTATGTATGTATCAAACGTATTTTGATATTGGCACTAAAAAATCTGTAAGCAGATTAACACCTAAAAAATGTAGTATATATCAACACTAATTGATTATTTACAGTAAAAAAATTTTTGCTCATTTTCCCATAAGCCTCATTATGACTTTGGTTAGTACAATTTTTATACTTTCATACTATACTGAAGAACTAATTGAGGTTACCTTTATGTTAAATATAAACTTAGAAACACGTAACTGCGGTGGCTAAGTTGGAACTAAATTTAGCCCCAAAGCCTACTCTACGATAACGGCAGTGCAAATTGCTGCATTATTGATTTTACGCACAGAACCGTAGAGTAAGAAAAAACTATTTAGATCTACATATATAAATAGACTTTTCTTACTTTACAGTTTGCTTCAAAAATATAATATAAAAACAGTATGTAGATAGAGTAGAGTCTGTAATATATTAGCGAATCGGTAAATTTTACGCAACTAGTTTGCTAAATGCATGAAGTAAAATTTATTCAGTAAAGAATTCATTGAGTAAAAATACTCGTAAACACTTTTCAAGACTCCGTTAATCATATCAGTAGTTTTATCAAACACATTTGACAATACACAGGTCTAGAACATTATACTATAAAATTATAGGGAAACTTCAAGAGTCTATACGAAATATGCCGCCACAAGGGCTAAATAAAAGCAAAGTATACACGGCGCAAATGATACGCTGTAAACCCTATAAGCGTAGAATTGAATGTATCGCAGCCCCTTAGTTTTGCGCGGGAGAATTGATAATAATCTGGCGTCGGCCCGCCCCCGCTCCGCTGTTTTCCTTTCAGCGTGAGCAGTCGGCCGGCGGCCGTCGCGGGACGCTGAACTCGCGCCACAATACACACTGTTTATTTACACCCAGTATTGTATTTACTATAAGACGGTCATTCAATTACAGTGGAAAGGACGACACATCGCAACGCTTACACGCACGTACGTTAAAGAATATATTTAGCATAGACAACAACCATCAGTTTTACCACAGTGAGGCATCGTACACGTCTCGTTTGACCCACAGTCATATACTAATTCTCGCACACATTACTTATACATTGTTTGTTTACGTTTACGTGACATATTAAACGGCTTAACGTCCACGTTAACAGTCATACAAACGTCATAATCGCATTGAACATGCCCCGTATCTTGCTTGAAGATATCATGAATTAAAATTTCAAAAATCGATATATTAGCGTAGGTGTCCACTGCTATTTTTAATAACGATCTAATTATTTGAGTGTCTCTATCGTCACCTTTTCAATACTCAGCTGTTCAGTTGGCTAGGTTTCGTCAACTTTTCTTAGTTTCACATTCCCAGCGAAAGTGTTTGAATTTTGCTCGTGTTAATGATTATGTAGTCGAAAACAAATGAATTATATCATGCACACTGATTTATTAATTGCGTAACGATTACTATATCATTTTAACATTAAAAAAATATTATTTTTGCTATATATATATATGTATGTACTGTACTACTTGATTTATCAATAAACATACATTTAGAAGTATGAACTTTATGTAGTTCTGTTCGTCTTTTTGTGAAATGGTCTACATTGTTTTCGGGATGCACTTACAACTTTTCATTGTTAATCGACAACACATAAACAAACATGCGACCTCTGAAGGACAGAATCATTAATATGTAACATTGATCAATTTCAAACTACATGAAGTAATCCCGCAATCAGTAATGTTATCAGCCAATTCAGCCACCACAATCTCTTAATGATTTTTGGCTTGTTCGGCTAATGTAGAATCGAATCAAACTGCAAAAAAATTATTTACATTTGTATCTTCCCGATTCTTAAAAAAAACCCTTGTGTTATGATAATAAAGTAAAGTAACAGATAAATAGCAGTTCATAGCTGTAATTTTAAATTGTTTTCCTAGCACTTTGCTTGACAATACACGTAAACAATCTCTTCAAAAGGAAAACATAGTTTTTTTGGTTTATCCGTTTTAAAGCACTTTATTTCTTTAGCTGATATTATCTTAATATCAATAATAAATACGTTAAACATGCTACGGTAAGCACGATATGTTGACAATAAAAATAGCTTCTTAATATAGAACATTTTACCATAATCACCGAATCACTGTGAATACACAATGAAATATTAAAATTGGCCAGATTACGTTCTGACGATTACTTTTACGACACAAATTGATGACACTGACTTTGGGCAATATTATGATAATGACAGTCATTTGTTTAAGTGGCTTTTTAAATGATAACAGATGTTTAATTGTGACAAATAAAATGAAATTCTCTAATTTGCATATAATTGTAATAATGAGACACCAATCTAGTTACGACTTAGTATTTTACTGTTCCTTAATTAGCAATTAGGAATTCTAAATAATTTTGTCACGGCTAATTTATTAATCTGTGCCAAGTTACGAACTATATTTAATACTCTATGCACGCGTACAAAATGGCAATACATGAAACTATTATAAGAAACTACTGTTAAATAAAAAAAATGTAGGAAATTATCTCAAATTGGATGTACAATATTTCTATTCATTTACATAATTCTAGTTTTAAATCATTCGTACATGTGGAATTTTTGTATTATTTTAATTTAAATATTAGTGATAAGACCCTTATCGGTTCCACTGACACGGCTCTGCCGTAACGTATTTCCGCTCCTTTAAAAAGTGTTCTACGTTTTGTTTTAAAACGTACAATAAAGCATCGTTACTGTCGCTCATTTAACTACATTTAATATCAACTCCATGTAGAATGGCGGTTCTATCTAAAACCGATGCGTTGCAACTCACGCAGTCGGAGATGATCGCTTCTTATATAATTCACCCGGCATCTACACCCTACCACTGATACACTTAAGGGGGCTTATTCACTACGAGTTGGTACGTAACGCGCTCGGTCGTGTTATTGCATTATCCAACTACTTCCCGTACAGACTATACAACAGACTACACTGATTTCCAAATATTACAACGCTTGTTTACTGTAAAAAGGATATTTCATTGGTAGTGGAACTTGTAATTAGTGTCTATTCTAAATTCGTTTTCAGCGTATCGCATGGCGGACGACGCTGCGTCCGACTGCTTGTTCGAGCGCCTCCGCCTTTACCAGCAGCGCGCGCCTGACTCCGCCGAGGTTGCGCGCTCTATCTCCGCCCGCATCAATTCAAGACTCACAACGCATGGTAAGAAATGTCCCGTTTATAAGATGCAACATTTTCACCGTATCTGTTAGTTCAAACGCCTCCGCCTTTAAAAGCGAGCACCGGACTCCACTGAGGTAGTGCGCGCCATCACGACTCGCATCGATTGCATAGTCACCACAAATGGTAAGTTGATTGTATGGTATGGATGATGTTTTCAGCGTTGTACATAGCGACCGGCGCTACATCCAGCTGTTTGTCCGAGTGTCTCGGCCAGCAGCGCACACCTGACTCCACTGAGGTGGCGTACTGCATCACCGCTCGTATAAATTCAATGTTCATCACGCCCAATTTTACTCTTTATAATGAGCAACGCTTGCAGTCCCCATAATTAGAGTGGGAAAGATCATAGGAAAGGTGTAAGAACATTATGAGGCTGATGTAGAGTCCATGCGCGCCACCCACTGCTTTGACAATATAATTATAATTCTCTCAGACATACAGGAACACGTTTACAACAAAAATCAAAATTTCATCTTTTGACTTTCTGTCGGTAATGGAACCTAAAACGCTCCGTTTAAATCCACATTAACATTTATATTAGGTAGATATACATCAAAATTAACATTTACATCAAATGGTAATGTAAGCTCCTTACAATGTCGTGAAATACGATTATGCGCTAGGTAATAGAAATCCACTACAAAGCGTATAGAATTAGCTGTTGTTTTTATAATCCATCGAATATACAAATGACCTCATCTCCGGTTTTCCGATTTCGTCTCTTGGGCGCTCGTTTCGTTACGTAATTATACACGTTATAACGTTATGTGTACGTTAGATCAAAACGTGATATTTAAGAAGATTCTCTTAATGTTCTTGTTTTTTAGTTACTTTACAAAACTAAGTTTAAAATACGTGCGTTAAACTTTGCTACTGAGTATTATGAACGAATGCACCCATTATATTCATGCGTTGCGTATTAAAAATGAATATTACATTAACATGGCTATTGCATTCATGCCACAGATTTCTGGTAAATACGGAACATACCCGCGTAATGGCTGCCTGCCAGACATTTTTAATCCATCCAGAACATTTCCGACAAGGGCTTATTTTTTCACAGAAATAAATTATATATAACGGATTACACATATTATTATTTAAACCTTACATCACACACATATTATGTAAACGTATGACTGTGAGTATAGCGCGAAAATTATATTTTTAGTTTCGCTTTCTTCTTGGCCTGGGATCGAATAAGCAACCCTCCGCATGTGAGATCAGTATCCACGATGCCAGTCATCAATTAATATACCACAATGTGAGTCGCTGAGTTAATAAGTCGGCGATTCACATGGTTTGCCATACTAATATGTTTTAGTAAGTACGACTAACAAGTTTGAATAATATCGCAATGCAACATCTATACAAATAAATAAAATGAAGTGCCCGTTTTTAATATCAAAACAACAACTTTTTACTAAATGCATATGAAAGTATGCACGGTACCTAAAACAAAAATACAATTTTAAAAAATGTCTGTCCGTCTGTTTGGCTGAACTAATCTTCTAAACGGTTGGATCGATTTCGACGGGACTTTCACTATAAGATAGCTGAAGGTCTACGGCGTAACTTAGGCTACTTTAATTTTGAAAAAAGCACTAGCGCGCGCTCCACGCGCATGTGACCGGCCGTCGCAGACGTTAATGTCAATTACTATTCGACAGATATTAACATATGCCTTTTTACTCCTTTAACGCGGGTGAAACCGCGGGGATCAGCTATTACAATATAACATAACAAGACCAACCATTGTCGTTAACCAGACTCGCAAGAAGTAAGCGAGACATTAGATAATATATTTTTAATGTTTATAACAGTTCTAAATGTTTGCATTTAGATCAAAGATGGCAAAATCGTAAATTTGTTTTGACTACCACAATATTCTTTAATAATTTATTATTCTTCCGTCAACTGTAAAGTATTTGAATGTGCGCAGTTAAAAGCTCTTTTTAAAATTATTAAACTCGAGATAATAGTGGAGTATAAGACGAATGGATATATAAATAAAATTAAAGCTAGACGTTGTCTATCAAATACTTAAATGTTTTATAATTATCGTTTCACGCAAAATACGCGTGGAAATATATTTCGCGATCGCAAAAGTAAATTAACCATTGGGACAAAGTAAATTTTAGTACTATAAGCGTTATTCCACGATCGTATCTTTTAGCGCAGCGGGGTAGCGCCTAATAGTAATATGGCTATTGCCACAATTAAGTGTTAGAGATGTACCTATTATCCGGATCTACGGATATCTGAGGGATATACAATGCGTATCATACCTATTCCGTCACTTTTTCACGGATCTGTTACATTAATGAATTTCATGATGTATCTTTCATGATTTCGTCAAAGTCTTAAAAAAGTTTTATTTAAGAAATATATCATATTGTTCAAGACGTTTCTTTTAAAGCTAATCATCAATTTAAAGCTGTGAATAAAAACACACTCAGTACAAGTCAGAACAGAGTAACGTAAAGTGGAATTCATCAGCTATCGGATCACACGCAGAGGCGCCGACTGAATATGAAAATTGAGGTTCTTAATGGTATCCCTGTTGGCAGATTTGGACACAAATGATGCGGACCTTTATCTATAGACCATTAACTACTAGTGGACTCGCCGCAATGTTTGCAATTCCACCATAATTGAAACTAAATGAAAACTAACTAGATAAATCAAAATAAAAAATAAAGTTTTATAAGTATTTTTGGACTGTTTATTAGGAAGACAATAATTACTCGTATAAGGAAAATGAGGTTTAATTTGTTAAGCTGCATTTCAAAGACACATTTTTTGATCTAGATATCTGTCATAATTGACCATATGTGTTTACATTATCCGTATTGTCGTGAGTAATGTAAACAATAAATCTTATGTTTTGTTTAATTTCATAAATTTTAACAGTTATTAAATACATACATCCTTCTCGTCCCCTTCTCTTCATGAACTTTTACGTCTAAACTGACGCTCAAGCGCAAATTTTCGCTTTTCGTATTAATATATAGATAACTATTTGGCACATCTCTATTCTACGAGTAGTGTAGTCACCGGGCTCGCAGCATTGTCAAGTATCATTTGTACTTGATTGCCATTTAATTTGAAGGTTTATCGATTTCTATCTTCAAGGCCCTTCTTGTTGATCAATATAGCTTTAATGTCAATGGTGATGCTATTTCCGTTGGCATTTGCGACATATCACACTGAATGCAATACGAAACAAATAAATATGGAATTTGGGTAGTATGCTCCAATTGGCTCGGCGAATAAACCAATTAAGTACACTTTTTACGAGTATGTCGGAAATTGCTGTTTGCGATAAAACCTATTTAAAACTTAACAACTTCAACGGCACATGTCTTGGAAATTTTACGATACATATTATCACAAAACTACGTTTACAAATATTGCAGAAACAAATAATATTATTCTTAATCTCTAATACGTGTGTGTCAAATGAAAAAATGTACCTATAGTTGTAAGTAGCTTTTTTGTTTATCATGGGGGGAGACATGGATTCCTTTTCGTCACTAGAGGGCTTCTCAGGATGGTGCTGGTTAACTAAAATCTAAGTTTTAGTCACTATAACACTTTCCTTAATTGTCGAGGCTATAGGGACAGTTTTACATTCTTCTGCGACCACGACAATATTGGACTCCACAAATAACCTTATCCTATTTATAGGATAGATCTGAAGTTGCTCCAACATAAGATCCATCATATCAATGTCTAGTCGAAACCTACATATACATATGTATACAAGTTGATCGATATTCAATATTTTGTCAAAAATGTACAACCTTATAACGTACATTATTTGTATATTGTTTTTAAATTTCATTTATGTATTCATCAGTCTTGGGAGGAGGAGCGTGGAAATAAGGCTACTCTATTTGGCACCATTCTAACCGGCGCTACGATCTCTACATTCGGCGGTTAGCCGCTGTCCTCTTAGGGTCGAAGGACGCCCTTTTGCCTAACCTTTGAGTTAGACGTCAGAAAGTCTATAAGGACTAGGACAACAACCCAATCCCAGTCTAGACTTTATAAATACCTATCGCTGGTAGTAACGGGTCTCCATATGCCTGAATTACGAGATTCGATCGTATTTACTGCATTTTGGCAAGACGCCCGACATTCGCTTTTGACGGCTTCTCTCACTACTACAAAACACGTACAAGGTAGTGATAATGGAGCTGTTTGGATTGTTACTACGGACTAATCACTATTTTGTTTTACCTTAATATTTGACTTGAGCGGCTCGAAGTGCCAACAGTAATTTAGTCCCGTGAGCGAAATAAATATATTTGGCGGTAACCATTTTTTAGGGTTCCGTACCCGAGGGTCAAAACGGAACCCTATGACTAAGAGTTCGTTGTCTGTCCGTCTGTCTGTCCGTCTGTCTGTCTGTCCGTCTGTCCGTCTGTCCGTCTGTCCGTCTGTCCGTCTGTCTGTCCGTCT
>DWNY01000663.1:0-15102 GCA_018250635.1 Telegonus apastus | reverse complement strand
AGTAGTAAATAATATAATTTAATGACATTTCAGTAATAAAATTGTTAAAATTTAATGAAACGGAAACGATGCAATATTTTATTTTAATTTAATTGATAAAATAAATGTGCTGAAATCGATGTAATCCATTAAGTACAAATGTATCATTTAAAAAATAGCAACATTAACACTGTTATTATTAGGCAGAAATAGGTATGGCGGCGCCGGAGTCGAACATAGTTTTATCATCTTTAAAAATGTGTGACCAATCAACAAATGGGACTACTTGATTTTCATTGCTTAGCTTATCTCTAGTAACTAAGCTGTTTTTAGGTTTTTGAAGGGAGCGAGTATGTGGTATATAAGGGTATACGAGTGGTATATGAGGGTGAGCAACAGATTGACGCTATAGAATCGAGATCAAATCAAAAATATACAATTCAGTAATTCTTTATTGCATTTAAACAGGTGCAGGTCTTATAATTTACTTTTTTTCTCCGTTTATATCCGCCCTATGGGCGTACAATATTAGGATATAATAATATGTCAAAATAATGTCAACTGCATAAGAATTAAAGTAAAAATTAAGTTACAAGTATAATAATTATATTAGTCATATTAACATAATATCATAGAGTAATTCTATCCTTTAAAAAGTCGAGTACAATAAAATAACATTTATTTGTAAGAATATTTTAAGTTGTTTTTTGAAATATGTTATATTGTGATCTTTTGAAGCATGTGGCAAATGGTTAAATATTTTAGGTGCCTTACCATAGAGGCTTTTCTTGAAGAATTTACATTTTGCAATATGTCATGGCATTACATTATATATATTTTTCGTTTTACGTGGATGTCTAGCATATGTAATATTAAACATTTTGATATTTTCTTTAACAAAAATACACACCTCGTAAATATATAGACAAGGGAATGTAAGTATGTCTATGTTAGGAAAAAGCGGCCTGCAGCTTTGTCTTTGATGTATTCTAAATATCGCTCTGACACATTGTTTTTGGAGCCTAAAAGCTTGAAGTGTATCCGCTGATTTTCCCCAGTGGATAATGCCTTATCTTAAATTCGAAAGGACATACCCATGATAAGTTAATAAAGCTGTATCTCTAGTAGCAAATTCTGAGAGATTTCTTAATACAAACACAAATCGATTAAGTTTACTACATAGATGATTAATGTGTGCCTTCCAATTTAAATATTTATCTAATATAATACCTAAGAACTCGTGCTCTGTAACTCACTCAATGATGTGCTCATCGTATTTGACAATCAACTCTGATTTTTGAGCTTGATAAAAATGGTATTGAATTAGTGATGTTTTTGTCAAATTGATTTGTTTAGAGCACACTTTACAGTATTTCGTAATTATTTGTATCAGTATCTCTCACAAGCAATGTAGAGTCGTCGGCGAATAAGATCATTTTCTGAGTTGTGCTTTTTGGAAACTCATTAATATACGCGAGAAATAACAAAGAACCAAAAATTCTACCTTGTGGGACAACGTTCTCTACAATTTAAGTGAGAGATTGAGCTTTGTACTTTGAGCTTTGCTTTGTTGAGTTTTGTTGTACGCTGGTCCCCTTATACCTAGTGCGTAGAGCTTTTGGAGAAGCTTTTTTGACAAACAAAGTCAAAATCACGTGTCATGTCCGTAAAAATTGATAATGTAGGTATCCTGTCATTTAAACTTTCAACAATGTTCCTAAGGAGTTGATATATTGCCAAGTTAATATTCCTGTTTTTCATTATCATAACTGCGATAAGTAGCACTAATGTGTAGCATTTTTATTTTATATCATTTTCCCTTTTTTCAAAAAGGGAAGCATGTAGCATTACCTGTAGCATGTAGATGTTCATGTTCACGAGGTTTTTTTTAAACTTTTTTTATTGGTCTGTTTCACGACGTGTCTGTGGCATCACATGTAACAAGTGATTTTACAGTACAGTGTATAATTTAATGGTAATAAAACCCTTTGTCGTTGGACTTCGGTGGCACCACCGGTAAACCCTTTTCTGTCTCATATTAGTAGTGTTAAGTGCACCTGTGTTCTGATTGAAGGATATGGTAAGAAGACATTTATCCGTGGTCTTCCAACTTAGTGCTCAGGGAGGGAACGCATCTGTGGTCGACTTCAAGTAGGAATTAATCTGTGCATTTAACTCGCACAAATGTCGTCTTAAATTGAGGTAATGTATTCGACAGCCGACTATCTCCCATGTACCAACAGCCTAATCTTACTAATATTATTAAACTGAAAGTTTTTGAGGATGGATTGATGGAAGTAGGATGGATGGATGGACTTGATAATTTTAGAATGACTAAAAGGATGTGAATGAAATTTGGTACAATGGCAAATTACAGTCTGGAATAACATATAACGAATCTTAATGCCGGAAAAATTCACGATTCCTGTAGGATATGTTTTGTTTTTTATAGTGTCGATTCCATAAATTGATTTCAGCATAGGGGTACTTGAAGTCAGATAATAGGGACATAGGTTACTTTTTATCCCGGAAAAATGTACAGTTCCCATAAGATAGGTTAGCTCTTTGAAAAAAAGCTATTTGGTTGAAATTCTTGAATATATAAATAAACACAGACCTGTAATACAAGTCTGTGTAAATAAAGTTTCAATGAAGTATATGTAAGTATGTGGTCATTTACATTTTTTTATAATTGCGAGTAAAACTGCGGGCACGTTTAATAAATATAAAATTTAATCTCTCTGTGTAAAAGTGTTTACCTACCTACCTTACCGTACTACTGAATAAACCTCTTACTTTATTGGGTACTTGCCTCATCTTCCTACTTGGTGTCAGCCGATAGCGCCGCCGCCGAACGCCCAAGCACTCAGCACCGCACTGATCACTGCAGTACGATCCGACCTGACTGACCGACACCTGCAATTTTTTTCTGTCATAATAAAATTAAATTAGTGCTGATTTCAATATCTCTAAGTGTTGGGTCTCATCTTCGCAACAACCATCGAACACCTACCTTCAACCTTTTTTTTTTCTCGAGAGGGAAACCTTTCAAAGGTACTCGTCGCCGCGGGAGCGACGCCGAGTTATTTGCGATTTTTACCCTCTAAAAACCCCCCGGTGGCCGTCCTCGGCGCTACGAAGAGGACCCTGGGATCTCCGGAGGAATGCAACCGGAGTGCTGTATGTACAACCTGGGATCAGGATCTGATTTACCCATGTTGACACCCAGCTGACCGAGCAACAGGTACGTAAATTATGTAAGTAGAAAAAGTTGTAACCTAATGTAAATGGACCCAATCAAGTCTAATGGGCTAAGAGTGTGGACAGGAGGCTGCGAATACAATAGTAGGTAGGTACACAATAGCGAAATACTGCAACTTCAAGTATTTATCTATTACCTACTTATTGATTGATACCAACTGATGCTGCTACAACAGTACCTACCTATTTTTTTTGGATAAGTACCTATTGAGAAAATTCTATTAACGATGATGTGGGTTTTTCATCTTTTAGGACTAATATTTTCTGTAATTTTTCTAAGCTATTATACTACTTATATTTAGAAACATCACAGACTAACATAATGACATGGCGTATAGTAAGCTGTGAACGAGGAATTAAATAAGTTTCTTCCGCGAGTTATTATTTTCACGTTTCAGTCAAACCGTCATGGCAGATAGATCTATTTCCATTAAGCTCGCGTTCAATTTTAATTTAATTTCCCGCTGGCGGCTATAAGCTCTCGAATAAATAATGACGTGCGAGCGGACGCAGACGAATATTAATTGAATAAAATTTATTCGAGAGTTTATTCTAATTAATGATGCGGCATCGCGGCACGGAACCATTCCTAGAGAGTCGGCTCGGCGGCCGGAGCCTCGCACAGCCTTCGCTCTGTACCTTATCTACATTCTATCGATTAATAAATATTATGCAGGATATAGCCTATCTGTCTTTCATACACTATTAACACTTGAAAGGCTATGTATGATCAAAAAACTTATATGTATCCTTGTTTAATTTATGTTTGTGGGTACCCTCACGCATACTGGCCCCGTATCGCGTGACGCCGACTCGAGCATCATTTGGATATGAGTAGGTAGGTACTTACATTATTTCCAAGTCGTATACGTCACATGACTGCAGTTGCGCTGTCATCTGCTCGGATTCCACAAGCCCGACGTTGCGAAACCGATGCTGCTTAAGTTGTCAATAGGTGGGTAGAACTTCGCACGCACGTTGGCGATTTGGCGCGCGCGAGATCGTATGCCGGCATTGCTGGCAGCCGCGCGCATTCGTCGGTAACATTGCCGCTTCCTGCCAAAACGTGGTTAGTAAAAACTGAGTGTAGTTCGTTCGGGAGGAGCGAGAAATGCGGCGCCAGATGAGCATTAACCCTTGAGCACGTTCGTTTGGCACCGAGCTCGGTTCTCTACCACTAAGAGAGCTGAAACATTGGCGCATTTGTTGGGGCTCGCTAATTGAACTTGGGCAACGATGTTGCAATGTGGCGCAAGCAGCGGGTCGCGCCCGCGTTTTGTTACCGTTTAAATATGATTAAATACAAAAATCATGACTATAATTTTTAAAATTCCTCAATGCATACGTTAAAGGCACCATTGACTGATTGATAAAGATTTTACTGCTTAGATAATTGGCGAGACTTGTTTTTTGATCAGTAATTAGTAGGTACTAGATTACAGTCAATACTGTCAGTAGCAGGTCAGAGGTACGGTATTATCCGCCAGCATCTATGTAAATATCTTTACTAGCTATAATTCACCACAGCTGATCTAAATAACGTCGCGCTTTTAGCACGCACGGTGATAAAATAAGGACCACAACTTCGCTTGTGTGACATGTAAGTAGATTTAGTCCTTAGTAAATTATTCCTGAATAAAAGCACCACTCTTGATTCTTGGAATGCCAACGTGATGTGACCAAAATGCAGGAATAAGTGCGTCAGCGCATGCAAATATTTCGTTCACGTGTTGCGGCGCTTCAACTACCGCGAATTCGCCTTGTGACAAACCATTTCGTTGTTTCGTGTTGGGGTTTATTTATCGAAGCTCGTCAGTGTTTAGACTTCATCGCATGTGTTTGTCATTCCCTGTTTCATAGCTCTGGCGCATATCGTGAATGAAACATTCGTCCGTGGATCTGTATAATTAGACCTTATTTACTGAATCCGTTTTATTATTGTGAGGCAAATCTAAAATGAACTTTATTAAATAAATTAGAATTCCTCTGATAATAAGTACCGAGGTACCTATCTACCAGAACCATCTTCAAACCAGAACCCTGCTGATATAAGGCAGAAATAGGTGTGATGGTGGTGCCTCGAGATGATCCACAAAGGATTCTACCTCCTTTCATACGCCATATTCACGTTAATATAATAGTATCAACACAATTGGATCATTAAATTAAAATACCCTTGCAGAATTGAATTTCATAATATTTGTGCTTCATTCTATTACAATTTCAATTTCTTTTTTTACAAATTAGACATGAAAAGTGTAGTAATTACTTTTACTATTCGACAGTACGCAAAGGAGCACGTTTCAATTTCCTAACGGCACGTCTTGCGGCAGGCGGGCGCAGGTGGAAGCCTATTTATTTTTCTTGACAAAGACCACATACATATATACTTTATACCATAATGTTCTATAGAAAAAATGCATAAAATAATACGTTATTAGCCATGCTTTGTGTACTTTACCGTTCTCCCGTAAAAAAAGAATATGTTTAATTCCTTCTACAATTTTTTTGTTTAATTCAGTCGCTAAGATTGTCTTGTCTAAGATACAAAAAACTTGCATTCCGATTTAGTATGGTATTGGCATACGTAATATATACTATATCGTCTGCCTGGTCTCGTGCAGAGATCGCGGTCTTGGTTGCGGTTTAGTAATCTCGGCGGCTCATTTTTGAGCGTTTGTAACTCCAGGCAGCTTGAAAGCGAAATTCACGTTGAGTAATTCAAACGAGGAACGACATTCAAAAGACCACGACCAACCATAAGCTTTCATCTTCTACCTACAACCTATTCTTATTAACGAGCTTTAATTTGTTTTTTCAGTGAATAATCACCCATTGTAACAATAGTTTGCCCGATCTTCAAGCAATTATTTAATGTTTTGTTTTTGTTTCAGTCAGAATTCAATAACCTTAGGTGTTAGGTTCGTTGGGGCATCTCCCACACGCGAGCACGCGCTGCTGCGATCAATTACCGCACGCAATGCGACCCGCGTCGTTAAATACGATTTATAGTCAATTATTCGGTCTCCGGGAGGCGCCTGCGCATGCTACATTAAAATATTCGTATGTTGAATACTGACTATTCATAAAAATTGGAATCAAGTGGGCTAGTGAAATGATTTCTTATTCCATTATCAGCTTTGCAGTCTAAAATTATTTTGATATAATATATCAGTATAATTTCTGTTAATTATACTTATATCGACGTGACGTGAATTATTTAATCTAACTAGAGCTATTATAAATAGGTATTTAAATAAGTCTTACTAAACTTGTAGGAGGTTCACACCTTTCTACTTTATGTAATCATACGGTCACATATCAAATTATGCATCAACGTCAATACGCATTTTTATTTTTAAGATCGTATAGTTTACCTATTGTATATCTAAATCGTATACTACTATTATACGTACATACAAAGGGCTGTTGCAAGGGAAATTATATAAAGTAAAGAATCCCTCCGCGTTTGGAGCTAGCAGGAACTTGCAAATAAACGACTCGTTGTTAAGAATAGAATTGTTCTTAATTAACATTTTTATCGCGATCGTTAGGCGAACATGTTCCTCCAGGGACTACTGCCACGAGCTAGTCGGGTAAGTTAGGCAATACGAAGTTTGTATTGTACCGTTTTTGTTACAATGCCTACCTAGCTACATTGTATGGTCTACTACCTACCTACTACTAACCGTTTAACTTGTCGCTGAAGTCAATTATCAAATTGAAAATATCAGTAATAATAATTAGCAATAAAGTTAGTCACCTAATTTCGGTCATCGCTAATGTTACATAATTAAGGTAAGTATATCATCGTACATAGCTAAAATATTATCCATCTAAAATTCTTTTATCTTGAATGCTCGTGAATAAGGTTTCGTTACAATAGGTACCGACATCCAGGTGCCCATGCGTGACGCTTAGCTACGTGACTAGCCCAACCATCTTCAGGTTAGCGTATCGTCTTTTGTGCCGCTCTTCTGATCTGAAACTTACTTTATTATGTGTTTGTATGTTTAAGATACTGCTTTGTGAGCCACTCGTAACGTGAACACAAAACGGAGACAATAGGCCATTGTTTATTAGTTTGACACACTTAAGGTGTTCAAGTGTTCAGTGTGATGCTTCAGCTTTTAGTAGCGATTCGCGACATTGATTGTAAATTAAGTGTAAAGAGCCAGAAAGCCATTGTAATCATATCAACTCCAAACTGCTTAGGTTAGTATAACTTTTCCTTCTTATCATCTTACGTCGTCACCCATCAATCAGCTGATAGCTCGTATTTACTGACGTAGGCGTACGTTTTACGCTTGTAATAGATATCTACAAAACAATGCCTATACGTGTACCTGCTAAGTACCAATGGGTGTGTCTGCGAGATAGTTGTTTTTGTGCCATCGTTCATAGTAATCATTGTCTGATAATCTCTCCAGCCGAAAAGATATTAACTAACGTTAAATCAAACACATTAATTGTATGTACACATTAATTGATTATACAAAATTGTATGCATGATACTAAAATATAGAGTATGTGCAGATTTTATAATATTTGTTCATTTGTCAAAGTTAATTTTGACTGAACAGGTTTTGATGGATTTCTACATAAAAGGGTAAATGATTACTTTTATGTTTTAAATAGGTTTTAAAGTCACCTACCTGCAATCATTTTCGTAAGAAATAAAGGTGAAAGGATCCTAGGGTACTAATCGTTCGCTAAATAAAGGTAGGTACCTAACTAAAGACAATCTGTGTATATGTACACTATTTATGTCCAATGCACGTCACATCCGCTCAGTTTGATAACGCGAGTCGACACTGGCGACTAGCGTCTGGCGAGCGGATGTCACTTCCATAGAACCACTCCGTGGCGGTAACGTTACAATGTCATTTTTCTTAAGTGTTTCTTAATATATTCATTTCGGAGCCCTTGTGCACTTCTTGGGCTTGGGCGTTCGGGCACAATTTAGGAGTCGCACATTCGACAGTCATGATTGAATTGGTTCAACACCTACAATAAAAAAAATGCTATTTTTAACTGATTTCGAAAAAGGAGGTGTATTAAAAAAAATTTCGTTTAAGAGAATATTATTATTATATATATCGGCCTTTCAACGTCACCGTTAGGTCGGGGGTAAACACGGAACCAGTTACGATACGGTCTACAATGCCTACATGCATTGATACATACATAGTTACTTATCTCTCTCTACGTCGGTACACAACAGATCTGTAAAAATATTTTTTTCTTTCCCGCTTAATATGTTTAGTGATTAATTTTACATTTTGTTTCTACGAAACTGCAATAATAATTATAGCGTTATCATTTATCACAGGTTCAAAAGGCAATATACGTGACGGAAAACGCTCAGTATTATTTTACTTTCTCATAAAGGGTAAAGAACATAAATTAAATTAATTTAATTAATTATTTGTGCAAGATTGCTATATTTACGAGCAATTAATTGCATATTTAACCCTTCTGTACTTGCAAGTACCTCCTGTACTTTATCCAGATGTCACGGTACAGCAGTACAGTCGCGCACAGCTGTCTCCTTCCTGCTCCGCGGTTCCCACGCTCGGCGCGGTGCTCGCGTGCAATACGTAAACTCTCCATAAGTAAGTTGTATGTCAAGTGCAGCACCTGTCGACGCAAAATACAATATTACTCTGTGTGTATTATTTAAATGTTAAACATATTGTTGGACTTAAATTATTTATTCGTTCGATACATACGTTTTGACACGATAGGTACCTACTTATATGATGCAAAAGTAAAGTAGTGTTGTTAAATTCATTTTATAAAAAATGCTCGCTTTGTAACTAAGTATTACATTCTGACAATATTTTTTTTTGAAGGTAAGTAATTGATATTTAATGGAGGAACTGTAAGAAGTAGCAAACGAGCATTGTATGCACCTGATGTTAAGTGGCCTTTACTCACTCAATACTTGTTATGGGCATTTTTTTAGTCCTGTACGAGTACTTCCTGTACGAGCTCTAGGAAATGGGAACGTTTGTTCTTTCAGTAGAAATAATATTTCTTTTTAAATGATAGATGAGGGTTGAGGGTTTCCATCTGAAGAATACCGGACTACCTAATAATATTTTAGATTACAAGTGAAAACAATGAATAGGAAAGATCTTAATAAGGATTATATTTTATGATAAAGAATTTTTGCTGGATATAAGATTCAGGCCTGTGGTGGGTGCTAGCAACTTCTTGGAAATCTATTGGCTTTAATTACTTACAAGAATAAGCCGTCGTTCATGCTTCGGAGTAATTATTTAATAACATAACGCTGGCCGGCTGCGTCAATTAATACGATCAACACATTACAATCTGTCATATCATAAACAAGCTTGTGAAACTATATCATTCGATCGTTAATATGCAAAATGGATAATTTGTATAATAAATAATTTAAATTTACATTTTACCGGATCGGGTTCGCAGGCTTTATCGCGATCACTCGCCTACGGATTCCAGATTTAGATTTAGATTATGATACACTTAGTCCATTTCCCAATTTCTTATATACTTTATAATAACGAAAATAAAGTTCTGATTTGCTCGAAGCTGTGGTATAATGAAAAAAATATGTATCTAGAAGCAATCGGTAAATTAATCTCGAGTGTGACAGAATCCGGGCGGCCTCGCCTCCGTCGCCTCGCGCCTCGCCCAGGACACCGCAGTTGACAATTTGACACCATGGCTTAGCGGGGTGCTATGTATTATGTGCATATCTATTTGGAATTATATGCAAATGTTCTAGGGATGTGATTAATTTACACGTATTAAGAGTTTAAAACCCAAAAAACACGCTTTTCTGAAAAAACTAACTAAAAACATGAAAAAAGTGTTACAAAAAAGTATGCCTTTTCATGGGTCCTTGATAAGTATGCTAAGTTTTGGTCAAAAAAACGTTTTAAGTTTGCAAATATTTGTACACTTAATAAAAATATTTTACGTTAGAATGCTATTTCTAATAACTTTAATTTACAATCTAATATTAAATCGCGATGATACGCTGATTTGTTTTTTTTTAAATTGCCTATATTTCGACAAAGTTGCATATATCGTGGTCACGGCGAAAAAATAAACATCCGCGTATCGTGTGTACTTGTTCCATACCAGAATGTATCCATTCCGCGATAATATAAGTGTAAAATTATCTCCAATTCAGGATTAATCATTCAATTTTTGATAATGTATTAATTGCCCCCGTTGTATGTATATAATAGGTACAGTTAAAAATCTATAATATTCAGGCTAGAGCGGCGTGCAACGTGCGTCAGCGAGCACAGCGCGCACGGCAGCGTGCATTGTTGTCGTTAGAAAATTATAAATTCCAGATTACTCATTGTATTTTTAAAACTGAAATTGCAACCACTTTTTATTCTGGGAACAATTAGGTCTATAACATATAACTGCTATCCAATGATAACAACTTAGATACACAGTTTAACGAGCTCTCCGAAGCATGGACGTGTGCAGTGCTGTCAGAGTAATTATCTGTAAACTGCGCTCCACATAACCCCTGAGGCTACTTTTGTTACGAAAGGAAATAAATTACATCTACTAATTATTTAGATCAAAAGAAAAACCATCACCTTGATATTATTCATAAAACATTATCCATCATACCCTAAAATGAAAAGCGAAGCAATTAATGCGATCAAAAGGCTCAAATAACTTTTGTTGTCCGCGCCATCGCATAGTCGGCACGGGGCGACGCTGGCAATGCCGTAGTGCCGCGTACTGCCGAGTGCCGAACTCCTGATAATCCCACGTTTTTGTGTTGCATCCCTGACGATGCGAGTTTGTCAAAA
The DNA here is from genome assembly GCA_018250635.1 of Telegonus apastus. Lineage (NCBI taxonomy): Eukaryota > Metazoa > Arthropoda > Insecta > Lepidoptera > Hesperiidae > Telegonus > Telegonus apastus. Next base: position 4,033 of record DWNY01000663.1, on the reverse strand, counting down.
TATCACGTTTCATCGTAATTGATTACCTCGCCCCTTGCCGCTCGCCGCTCACTGCTCGCTACTCTCCGTTTGCATTGTTGACTTAACAGATAGCGACGCTGGTTTTTACCTCTACTTTTACGGAGGTAAACTATCTACTCATTATTATACATCGTATTTTACATAGCTTCAGAGGTACATATTTTATGTACAACTTTTCTTTACATTACAAATTTAAACTCCTATTTCTGTTATAACCAGTCTTATGTTTTTTCTATAAAATTGATAAACCACGCGAGCCATTTCACCTGATGGTGAGTGGACAGTGCCGTCCATGCACATCAACACCAGATAAGATTAGAGTCCCAGCTACGGTTGGTCACAGATGCTTCGCTTGAGAGCCTAGTTGGAACCCCTCAGATAAGTAAATATTGCCCTTACTATTATTGGAACGCAGTTTTCAAGGCAAGGTATCACCGTAAATACCTTTTTAATATGTTGTTTATTGAGGTTCACGTCGACAAGCTGAATAAAATATATTATTGACGTTTTTTTTTCATTATTAGACAAAATAATTTTCATAAATAACAGTAGGTAATAAAAATATTCTCATTCTCAATAAAAAAAATGTAAATATGAGCACGATTTATTTTCCGAATAGTTTTATTCTTCCATGGCTTTATTATTGCAAACCCATATTGTAGTTGTAATTATCGAATTTACTCTGTATCTACTCTGATTAGTGTAAATACAAATTTATATAATTTTTACAAGTTATTTGTGCACTTCAATTTATGTAATTAAACTCATAATAATATGTGTTACATTACTTAATTGCTCTATTTTTCGAATTCTGTTCTAAGAAAAGTAGATCTAATCTCATCGTTTAGTCTAATGGTATTTCAGGGAATAAGGTGATGGGGATAGAATCACGATGTGTCGTAATATTACAAGGAAACGTGATATTTTACACGTGCCCTCAGTGCGGCTCTACTGGGAACCGATTGCACCACAAACACACCGACGGATAAACAATACTTTGTTAGCTGACAAAACCAGCAATGGACGAAGCCGCGGGGCGTGTTTATACAATTCATATACAATAAAATATTGCATTTACAAGAAAATTGTGCTTAATGTTGTACTGCAGTAAAACAATAAAATTCATTCAAATTTTCCTATTTAATAGCTTGCAATCATTTTATGTTCCAAGAACAATGATTTGATTATATTAGAATATCTATTAACGCTGGAACATAAATATTTTTATTATATCAAGTAATAATACTGCAACACCCTAGATATTTGCATTATTGGGAATAAAAGTAGACAATTAGTAAGTAAAGTCACGTGTACATTTTATTTCAGTGTTAATATTATGATCAATTTTGCACTTATAAGTCAGTACAGAAACAATGTTGCGTTAATACCGGCACCGGGCAATTACGCCGCCTTTCAGAACGACGTAACATAAAAACAACACTTTGACTTTATGTAGTTAAACTGCCTTTACTTTTCTCTGGTGGATTCAATGCAATTATACGTCGATAACTGTACAACCTTTTTGCTTCCGTAACGTAAAATCTCGTTTGAAATAACATGATTTTTTCGAATTTAATTCGAACGACTTTAAAAGTTGTATTTTTGGCACTAATGAGTGACGGGGAAAGGCAGGCGCAGTCGCCGAGACGCCGCCACTGGACGCCACCGGCCGGCGCTCCACATGCAGGTTAATTACCGGTAATTATTATCAGGCAGTCGCTTTTAATTGCCGAAAATCGAAAAGGGGCAAGACTGCTTTAATAATAGATCAGTTTGTGCTGATCTGAGAAAAACACTTCCTTTCGCCTTTTAAAATTGAATACCTAAACATTTTTTACCTTTATAAAATAGGTAAATCATACATTTCCTTTAGTAATAACAAACACGCAAGGGGAAGTCGTTCATATTCCCAAATATTTCTCTAAAAATAAGGCTAAAAAAAGGGTGCAAGGAAACGAATATCTATAAAGATTTTGGTAAGTATTACCTTTTCCAAGAAACAATTCTATTATGGCAAAAATTAGAAGGAGTTGCCTTCTCAAGAACAATTCTGAGAAGTTGCCAAATCTATTCGTACTTGTGGGTAATCTTTATGATAATATTTTACTTACGTCAGGGAACAATTCCTGAAGCGAGTATTAAATAGGGCACTTGTGGGCTCCAACTTCTTTCTGAATAGCCTTCCATGCATTGTGCCCGGAGCTGAACCCTATTTGCGTTCTCCAAATGTGCCCTCTGCGCTAACAATGGCGCACGTATCTTCGTGTACAATGAACTTTGTGTTCGTACATTCGATGTGCTTATAAAGAATTTTTAAGTAAAAATAGAGGGTAGCCATTATTTTTATTTTTTGACACAAAATGCAATAAAGTTTCTGCTGCCCTGATATTATTTAAGCACAATTTAGCAGTTCAAGTGTTCACTAACAGGTTAAATAGACGTGACACGTCAATATAAGTTTTATGTAGGTAAATATGCACTATAGTTTTAGAAATAAATAAAAATACAAGTCGTTTACGTGAAATAGAGTTATGTTAAGCCTAAAGTTTATATCACATTTTTCTATCATTTAATAAAAAATAGATACTTAATTTTTGAATATTGTATACCTAATGACTTATAATACACACGTTGTCATATTATAGTAAGTGTTCACATAACGGGTTATAATAAATGAATTTTGCCGCAACAGAAGACCGTGTTCAGTAAGTAACAGGGATAACATGTAGAAATAAATATAGAAATAAATTGGTAGAGCTCGCGATAACCCCGGGTCACGCGTGTCCTGCGGGATGTGCGGGAGGACCGGGGAGGGGGCAGGGGGGCATGGCGGCGGACAAATGGAATTTTACAACATCAATCTCGACGTGCTTGCCTCGCGGTATATATCCCCTTCAATTACATGGTCTAAATCCGAAGAGGGGCTGACCTTCACCCATCTTTGTAATGGATAAGACCTATTTTACATCAAATGTAGTATGACATACTAATATTTTATTACATAAAATTATGCCCTGAGCGACTTGTCTAAAAATCCTGGCAACGATATGATTACTTAATTGTTGCGCTTGTGAGATTTCATTTGCAAATGTGGTTGTAAATACACGTGTCTAACTTAGAAATTGATTATGGAAACGGGAGCGTCGGCGTAGTCGGCAGTAGCCGGCGCCCACTCTGCGCGGGGGCTTTGAGTGATACGGCTAATGGGATCGCAGTAAGCCTATTGTTGCAGATTTAGAAGAGGCCGCAGCTAGTGATTCCCCGTAGGCTGCGTTCAATCGATATTGGTAGCACATTTGCTTAACACATGGTTCTATTATTTGTTTGTGAATGTAATTAATAGGCATAGTGTTTAAAGGTAGTAGCTGGAAACTCAATGACGCAAATTCCCTTAAACTTTTTATGAGTTTGAGGGTTGACAGCCGGTAGCGGCTCCTTACTATAAGGTGGTACGTTTGCTAGTTTGTTTTATCTAACATATAAAGTAAAAGAAGGAATAACTTGACCAACCCAACCAGACAGTTCAGTCCAATCACAGTGCAGTTCTCTGGCTTCGTATACTCGACTAATTCACAGATTGATCCGTTTGAAATCGGTAGTATTTTTTAGTCCATTTGATTAGATGGTTCCCTAATGGAGTTATTTTTTTATAGTTTGGAAATAGCCAACGAGCATGCATCAGATGGACTCTGACACCTACAATCAACCTTAGATAAAATCTGAACCGTAGTTAAGGTTGACCACAAATGCGTTGCTGCCCTCAGAACTAATTGAAACGCCTCGGATAAGTATGTCTTACTTACTACACCATTCATATTAAAACACAGTAGTGCTTAATACTGCTATTATTAGGCAGAAATAGGTGTGGTGGTGGTGCCACCGAAGAAGAACCACATAGCGTTCTACCCTTAAAAGATTAATCAACACAGCTGAACTTACACAACATAATACAAATCTCGTTCCCATGTACAGTTGTATGTACTAGTACACGGCAAAGCAAGACATACAAGTT
>DWNY01000662.1:0-15103 GCA_018250635.1 Telegonus apastus | reverse complement strand
CTGCTGTTAATAGGCAGAAATAGGTGTGGCGGTGGTGCCGCCGGAGTCGAATAACACAGACTTCTTCTATCAAGTTTAGGTTCAAGCATGTTCCCAATATTTTATTGTAAGAAGAACACTTCTTTTTGTTATCCTATCAGATTATATACTTTCCTATCGGATATTGGATAATATCAGGGCAATCCTTATTTTCAGGGCTTCAACTCTGAAGAGTAAGTTGGTTCTGCAGCCGAACCATACCCTCAAGTATTTCAACCACGAGTGCCGTCTTCTGCCAGCACTTCTTCCCGCGGTCTTTTTTTCCTATACGATCTCGTGTCGTGACCGAAGTACGATAGCTTCGTAAAAGACTACACTGTGAATAATATATTTCACCTTCAGAATATACGTGCAGCGAACGCTGGCACTGTAATAGTGCCGGCACACGTCCCGTCAACCCTTTATCGATCACACGGCACCCTCGCTGTTCCGCATATCTATTATTATCGTTCGTACGTTTCTTGTGACCAACCTATTTATTAGGACACGAATGTTGCACTGTTGGTAACAATCAAGCATGTAACTACTTGCCGTTGGTTACTGTCATATAGCTCACCTAAAGGCGTTAAGATGATAACACCCATTGACGGCACCACCGTCACACCAAATTCTGCCTAATAACAAAAGCTCTTTTTAAAGGAGACCTCCTCGGATAAGTACTTATCCGAGATCCAACTAATTCCTCAGGGATAAGAATGCATTTGTGGCCAACCACAGGTAAGACTCTGATCTTATATGGGGTTAATCACAGATGACCAAGGGCGCCAGTAGCCACTTACGGTCAGGTGGACTGCATGTAACATCAGTGTATGTTCCATGGCACACAGCGTGTATAACACCGTGGCTCTCCCGGGCATCGTTCGCGCCATCGTTCACTCCGCGTCGTCGCCTCGCCGTCCTGTCCACGACCAATTAGTGCTATGTGCGGTTTGCTAGTGATGGGACACTATTTCCTCTGTTCGATTTGATTTATTATGTTTTAATAAATTTGCCTGTGATCCAGCTAATATTCTTTTTCAGTGTTGTGTGCCTGGTTAGTTCAGTTTTTTCAGTATTCAGTAGGCATTCCGATTTTGTCATTGAGTCATGATGTAAAATGCGAATGTCATTGAATTTATCACTTTCCATATTTTTCTACTTTTAAAAAATATCACGTAATTGACAAAAACGCACAGCTAAGTCGAAGGAATCCATAAGCGTGTTTTATTCACAGGTATTACAGTGAAGATATGTAAGGACTGCTTCTGCGATCACTTTAAAAGTTCTATAGGGGACAAAAACTTATACCTATTTATGTTGACTTACGCGCTAAAAAGTGATATAGATATAACACTAAATGCGGACATACCTTGTTGAGGGTAGTAGGTCTGCCCGGCGCTGACCGCCGGTGACTGCGCCCGGTAATCCATCTCGCACTGATTTCACAGTCGACACATCACTAACTATCGACATAATCTATTCACACCACACAACACAACACTATTTATATCGTCAGTGTATACTAAAATGGGCGTTACTGTTACATTTTACCTAGCTAATAATTAACGAGTTATCCGTATATAAAGTTCGCAGTTTTTGTTAGTATCGGTGATAGAAGGTCAAATTGCGCAATCATCTTTTTCATCTCCGTAAAGTGATCTGTACATATAAATACCATATGTTGGGCTATAGTGCAAGTAATGAACCACAAAAGCGAACGAGCGGATTGCTAGACCTTACAAAACTTTGAGAAGCCAATTAAGGATTTCCTTCGATGTTGAAGTAAATAAAAATAATTATCTAAGAAAAAAAAAAACAAAACATCGACATACTGAAAACGCGTGCCAGGGCCTCGAACCCGTGTCCTTTAAACTATAGGTCCACCAAAGCCCTCTAATTAACCAAATCGACGGTTCATAGGTGTTTTAAATATTTTCACAGTAAAACTAGAAAGCACTCGATTACTATTGGCAATAATCTCAAGAACTGAGACTAAGTAGTTGTCCTAGACGACCTATTTATACAATTGTTATCATTTAATTTGTCAATCAAAAATAAATAAATAAACCGGAAAAAGGTATTGTATTCATGTTTATTATTATTTATTATTAGCTGACCCGGCAAACGTTGTTCTGCCATATTGAAGTGAATATTTGGGAGGTTAAATACAAAATAGCGAATATTTTGTAATAAAAAAAAAACCACTTGCGCGCGTGTAATAAACGTAAACCTTATTGATGGAAAACGGGAGACAATGAGGAAAATAGAAAAAAAGCTATGGACAAAAGCGGTTGTAACAAGATTGCTGAATATCTTGAGGGATTAAATTAATCCGCTTAAACGGCTTAAGCCGTTAAACTGAGCAGAGAGGAACAATTTTATATATAAAATATAAATACATTCGTAGACGTACACACTACTTCCAATATAAACAAAATTGTTATAACTTGGGATATAAGATTATCAACGAGTACGAAAAGGTACTCGTACATTAGTATCCTTTCTGATGGTAAGTTGCCACTGCCGCCCGTAGACATCTGTAATCAACCTCAGATAAGATCCAAATCTTACTTAAGGTTGGCCACAGATACGTCGATACCCATGAGGACATAGTTGGACCGCCTCGGGTAAATATATCTTGTGATAAGGGCACAAGATCACAACACAGCAACGCTTAAAACTGCTGTTAGTAGGCAGAAATGGGCGTGGCGGTGATGCCGCCGTAGTCGAACCACAATGTTCTTTCTATCACCAAGACACAAGATTAATAGATGGAAGAAGAATCAAAATGAGATCAATAACAAGACGAGATTAATAATCGGTAAGAAATATTACTTATCTTTAAAGCGTCAAGAAATGCTAGTTGAAAAAAAAGGTAGCAACTCTAACGATAAGCCACCTCGTAGACCACACGCGGATCGCCCCCTATCAACAACTGACTCTCAAACTTCATGTCTTAGAGTGTCACTTGTTGTAAAAACGATGAATCCCCGCATTTCCTCTCGGGACCCTATTAATACACTCGAAGGCGCGGTGGGCAGGCCTCTATAATTATAAGCTCGTAAACCTTCCCTGTCGGCCAATCCTTTCGTAATTTTATTGGCACATTGCCATGAAATGTAGCGCCATAAACAACACCTCTGTGATTTAAGTATATAATCTTTATAAAAAGAAAGGACATATCCTAAAAGCATGAAGAAAACTATAGCACTCCCAAATATTCTATAAGTTATCTGCCCTATCTGTAAACTTTATATAAAAAACACTAACATTCCTTAGGTTACCATGAAAATATGAAGACGATTCTATAAAACCCAGACTTAGAAGAAAATTGAATTCCGTAGTTTTTGATTTTTTAGCTAGAAAGATGGAACTCACAGTGTTTGCCCAGTACGTCGACACTATCACCGGAACGGAACACAATCTGAGAAAATTCGACAAGAAAGTCATCGACTATGCGCTTTCAACTCAACAGAAGGGAAGTCTTCAATTCGATTGTATTTTGTTCAGAACAATTCAGTTTACTAACAACTAAATATTTAAAAAACTGTAACTCTATAGTTTATTTAAACGGGGATGGAAATGGAGTGTGCTTCATGGCACAAAGTGAACAGGTCCGGTGTTGCCCTTGAACCAACAAGCCACCCTTTTGGTCCCTTTGTTGGTGAAGCGCTCGGTCGCGCACGGTCGCACGGCCGTTAGACGACGTCTGGGTTATTAATACTCAGATGAGAGGAAGCGTACTAGATAATATTATTAGCAATAATAGGGACATGCAAAAACTCATTTCTTTATTATATGGAAGTTAGAGACGAGCATGCAGTCCATCTCATGGTAAATGGCAACTGAAGTTTTGGCCGTCGCCAAACACACTGGACAAATGGGTAGGCTCCAAAAACTATTGAATACTTTTTAGTGAACTATCAGCTGTGTTGGTTTCACGTGAATGTTTTCACCTTCACTGTTAAAGCAATTATTAAAAAATCAGTGGCAAAACTGGGATTCAAACCTCGGTCCTCTAGACTGTGAAGTCGAATCTGAAATCCGTCACTGCTTTATGATATTAATGGTGTGGTAAGGGCATATCTATCCGAGGCGTTCCAACTTGGTCTTCGGGAGTACCAGGAGAGTAGCAAACCTCAGGTAGGACTAGTGTTATCTGGGATTGATTACATGTCCATGGGCAGCAGTTACAAAGGAGCATGCAGTCCATCTTCAAATGCACCCAGATGCACCTTTGCTACGTCCATATTATAAAAAAACAGTTGATCATTATATGTTCCTACTTTCTTTGTTACGCTATTTCCTCTCTTTAACGCCTAAAATATAATTTGTGTATTTCCACGGCTGTCTGGAAGTGATTGATAGCCCGATAAGACCGTCAGTTGTACATTAGCGTAAAAAAACACTTATCATTCAGTGGCGGATTTACCAACAGGCAAGGTAAAGTCTGGGAAGGCAGATTGTAGGGGCGGGGAAATCGTCATTTACAAATTTCAGGGACAATTTGAACCCTGACGACCTATTGTGGGGCGGTAAAAAATTGAATAGCCTAACGTACCTACTGGCGGCCACTGTAGCGCCACTGATTGAGAAATGGCATATTATGTCAAGTGTATGAGGTAAACAAATGTTGTAGACAATTAACGTAATCGATAACTACTACTCAATCATATAATATTAATATGTGAAGGGAAAATTTGCGGAACCATTTTTCGAATATGGGCGCACAGAAGAGTATGAGATTAGGCATAGGTGAAAGTTCACGTTGAGAAGGAGCGAGAAGGGATAATATTTACCTGTTATATTAAACAAAATAAAAAAGATCATTGTTTTCATTACTGACAACAATACTGACATTTTAATTTACATATTCTCATCTAAATCTATGCCAAAAATTGCGTTGTATCTTTTAACTAAATCAATTAAACCTCATTTTCCCCACTATGGGAGTTTTTTTAATGTACAGAAGAGAAATATAATTATTTTAGTTTTAATTTTTCTAATGATGGTCGAATTTCAACCATTATAGCGTGTCTACTAGTAAACATAATTACGGGTCACATGTCACTCTATACCAATAAGTAATATCCAATTACCTGGTGGTATGGACAATTATGATGACTCATTGCCATTACCATTGGAATAACCCGCCAGTAAATCTATACTCAATTTCGTTTAGCATTTCCGACGTCGGCCGAGACGGAAATAGATTGATTATCGATTTAACTGGAATTCTCCAAGCAGTGACCACTGAATGGGTGCTTTTCCACAAGAAATGTGCGAGATAGCTCAGCTATAACTAACTCTTTCTTCACTCATAACCTCTCACTAGGATTTTCTCTTGTGTCGTGGGTGCCATCGAAACACACAAAGACGAATAGACATAGACCCAGAACAGAAATTCAAATTCATTATTTAGATGTCTGTCTGGCAGGGGATCGTACCCGGAACCAGCTGCGTATTAGGCCGATATGGTGACCGCTCCGCCACACGGCTCTTTAATATACATCAAATTCATCTACAGGATGGTGATTATTATAGAATGAAAATTAATTGAAAACCAAGCAAGCCAAGGCATCCGGCGGAAATGCAGCCTTAGGAAGCTTATCAGATATATGTGAGGTAGCTGATCTGTGTGGGATCGAAGCTTTGAAACTATTAGGCATATCCGCCAAATCTAAGCGAGTGAGATGTGCTATGAAAATGCTATAGCCACAACGGTCACGGATGCTCAGCCCGCATATGAAAAATGTAGCTTCCTTGAATCCATTTCCATCAGTGCTAAGCGTATCTAAGTGATGAAAACCGATCAATCCTATTGGTGGATATCTATCATATAGGTTTGCTACCTCGGAATACTCCGGTACTTAACGCCGGTTTTAAATAACCCACTATGTACGTGCAATATTATAGTTGTTATGAACTCAGACAAAGAGACATATGTACATGACGGGACTCTGACGTTGTTTAAATGATCATGAAGTGGACGAAAATGTAACCATTGACTTATTTAGACTTTCGTTCGGTCGGAATTCGAACCTGAGTCGATGGTAGACAAATACGAAAAATGATTTGAACCTCGTAAATTTATAACAAAAATATGCTGAGGGGGATGTGAAATATGTCTTTGAAACGTGGTAAAATAAAACTTATCATGCATGTTTGTATGTATCATACATGCATGTATTTACAGTATTCCGAACAAGAAACAATGAATTACAAACAATAATCGTATCGTACCAGAGAGACGGATTATTAAATTTTCTCGAATTAATCAATCGTTTAAGATTTTTGATGCTCAAAAACCTTTTCCGAATATGTCGAAACGTCAAAGTAATCAAAATATAGCATACTATAATATAGCATAAAATGCTATATGAGGACGTAAACTGATCGAACTCGAAATTTCGGAAAAATTAGCAAATTGAAATCTTTACAGTCCTCCTATTAACATTTTTTTTTAGAATTGTCTTTTGCATTATAGCAATTAAGATCAATAAGAAAGTTGAAAGCATCCTAACCATACAACGCGAATCCAGAATCCTAACTGTCAAATGTGAATGTGAGTTTGTCTGTTTGTTTGTTTGTATAGTCTTCACGCCTTAACCACTCAACCGATCAGTATAAAATTTTGCATACACATAGCAAGAGATCCAGAAAAGGACATGGAATGCCCCTTATCCTGAAAAGATATACTACTACCGAGGGATAAAAAAATAACTTTTATACCTACAATCTACCTATCACCATTTAGACCTACGGCCTACATATATTTTATAAATTACATAAAATAATTATCGCTTGCTTAAACGGTGAAGGAAAACATCTGATAGTTCTTAAAAAATTACTATCTAACGACTATAAATACATTTCCATTTGTACATGTTACGGCATGTTTTACGGTAACTTTCCAAAATCAAAATTAACCATTTCGCATTACGTCCCTTTAGTTCTCAGTGTGCGATATGTCGTGTTGCCGTCAATGGCCGACAGCGTCCATTATTAAAACCAACAGCGCCGCTCCAACCCGGCCGGCGACACGCGATGCACTCGGCATTTACGTCATTTATATTTATTATTTACAATCCGCCTCCTTGTAAGGTATAAAAAGGGTATTGAAATCGATAACACTTAGACCACTTATGATTGTAACAACGTAAATCTTTTATTACATGTACGAATCAAGATTTAGCAGATACAAAACGTAGCGTTGCACCGTACGCTTGTTTTGTTGTTAGACTCTCACGAGCTATCCTTTACGCGGAACACACGCTTAGATCTACTAAACTCACACGCGCACATCACTGCGTACACAGCAGTCGACAATTCGACAGCGAACACAACACACATCCGTTCATCGATAGCGCCCGAGCAGCGCACATCACTAGCGATGGGGACGCGTCGGGAATACGAGACGCGGTGTGGTCGTCGCGACGCGCGTCCCGCGACTGAGCGTGCCGACGTCGGGCGTCGAGGGAGACGCATGCGCGCACGGGGAGCGACTTGTTGACGGCGCGAATTGCGACTTTCCGATACCACCGGCTACGGTACATATCGGCGCTGTTGGCGCGACTGACACCTGTACAAGCGTGTGGGGGGTCGGATGCCGGCGGTGCAGTGTCATTACCACTCTTTCCACATAGCTTCCCTAATAAAAACAAGATTTGCCTCGCGTTGGCGGTGCGAATAACGGTCGGTGCACACTGTGTCTGTCGCAAATATGTTACGCTAGAGTGATATATTCGTACGCGTAAAATTCATTCAAAGAGATCACTTGCGTGACAACCCGCGTAGCGGAGCGTTCAACATATCGTTCTGACATCGTATCGTTCAGACAGAATTATCTAAATGATGAAATTAAATTATTGTTCTGGGTGTAGGTGTTCGTGTATTCGGTCTTTTTGTGTTCAAAGCATCACGGCACGGAAAAATCCTAGTATGGGGGCCACGAGTGTATTAAAATATATGTGTAAATTTTAACTGACATGACTTAAAATGGAACGGGGATGGCTATGTGAGCAAGACTAAAAGTAACTGATAAGGCGGTGTGTGTGAGGGTATAAAATTGACTGGCCGACTGGCTGTGCTCTCTGAATCTCTACCGCAGTTCTGCTCCCATCACATCCCCATTCAGGCACCGCCCTCACACTCAAATCCTCACCATGTAGGTATTTATAATCACAATATATAAAGTAACACGTATAACTACATCGGTAATTTAAATTCAATTAATTCGAATCCAATCATAGAAATACAAAAAGTATCTATCCAATAAGACATATCCAGTAAAACTAGAAGATAGAAGCGGAATAAATGAGCGACCGTAATCCTGTAAAATATGAGGACTGCTGCAGAGTGCCGACGATAAATCAGTGTGGAAGCCGCAACAACAAATATATCAATTTCTTTCATACATATACAGAAACGTAGAGCTTTCCATGGCCAATTTATTTAGACTAGTAGACCCCTCGCAATGGTCGCAATTTGACCATAGTTAAAACTAAATTTGATACATCCAATTAAAAAGTAAACTATATTATGTGTATTATTCGTCTGTGCATTCGGGAAAATTATGTTTAATTTGCTGACCTGCATTTAAAAAAACAACACATTTCTTTACATAGACACCTGACATAGCTGACCATATGCGTTTTACATTATCAGTATTGTTGTTAGGAATGTAAACAATGTTACAATATCGTTACTGTTATTATACATTTTATCTTCCCTCGCTCCTTTTTTACATGAACTTTAACGGACGCCTAATCTTGCACTCCTCGAGAACGCGCAGCACCCATTCGAAAAAAAAAAAATAGTGAAGATTTCGCGTCACGTATTAATATATAGATCAATAAAATGGGATATCGCCGACGGCTCCGCAGCTCTACGGAGAGCCGGTCCGCCGCCAACAACAGGTTGGTAGCGCACTTGTCGCGCCGCCTCGCTGCGGTGGCCCGCGCCGACACCTCGGCGGCATTGGGGCGGATCCCGTGGAGATTAATGATCTTCGCTCAAAATAACATAGTCGCTAATTTGTTGTATTAAAATTTAAAAGGGTACTAACACCGGTGGCGTGGTTGACAGGGGGTGGTAGGTGTGACCATCCCTGGGCCTTTGGTTCAAAGATGCCTACAAATGTGCACAATTTAGAGAAATTATAGACGTTTGGAGGCCATCACCCTTTATTAAATCCTAAACAAGGCTTTTAATATGCTTAGTGTAGATGATAAGAGATAGGAGATTGGAGTTGAAAGTTTTTTTTATAATATGGAAGTAGCAAAAGAGTGCACTGCACCTTGCAGTGCACCGTGTGGTAAGTGGCCACTGCTGACCATAAACATTGTAATCAATCCCAGATAAGATCAGGATCTTACCTGAGGTAGATAAGTTGAGGCCTCGAATAAGTACATATATCACTCTTATCCCTTTAAACCAAAACACAGCGCTTAACACTGCTGTTATAAGGCAGAAATAGTTTTGTCCGTTATATGAGCCGAACCACAAAAGGTACTGACACCAATAAACCATACACATCAGATATATCAATTCATTTTATATACAAAGCGACTCCAAATATAACATACGTCACTCAACAACATAAACTCATATGCTAAACATATGCGGGCGATCAATAAACACAAATAGGGTCTGATTGTAAACAAGCGTCTCTCATCAATGTGTGCACAATAACAACATACGCACACAATAACGAAATACGCGTGAACTTTGGCAATTAGATCGCAAATACTATTTGGGGTTGATAACGCGACATTTGGGCCTCAGTGGCTACTTACCATCAAGTAGTACTTTTAAGTGTATATGGATGACCAAATTCGAAAGTATAAGGTATATCAAAATATGTTTAAAGGAGTTACGAGGCCGATTTTAATAAAAACTAAAACAGCATACTTAAGATTTTCTCAAAAACTCTTTTCATGGCCAGGAATCTAACGAGTTCATTTTGAACAAAAAATACACCTCAATCACATAAATAATACAACGTTTTTGTCAAATTGAAGTCAGTGAAGGGGCGATGATCAAGTGACATAATTGAATTATTTAAAATTATTCCGTGACAAATGTTACGTTAAATTCGGATAATATAAAAACCTAAAACAACTATCGATAATAATTCCGTGCAAAAAAATTACAAAATCACAAGTCTTATCCACGCTCTTCCGCTGCGAGCATCCAACCGCGTATCCTATCCACACTACCTTCTACGTACATCTACGTAGTGCTACACGTAGCCGCGTAGCATCGTAGCCAGACGCAGCGCTACGTAGTTACATCCATAGCTCGGCCCGTAGCCGCCGCTACGGCGCTATCCCGGTAACCGCCGCCTAAGGCGCATGCGTGTTTGTTACTGCATAGAGTTCATAAGGAACACGATAGACACGATTTGAAATAATATTTTTATATGCATCACTTTTAAAAATAGTAAAACTCGATTTTACTAATTCTATTTAAATCGGATTAACAAGTTTCCTAGAAGTATAAATTAACTATAATGGACAAAAGACTTCAAATCGTCACGAAACGAAGCGAAAATAGCAATTTTCGTAGGCGTATCATTGTCTGCGCCTCTGAATTAAACACCTACGCAATATACTCAAAGTTGCAGAATACAGATACAAACTGGAATCAGTAAGTGGGCGGATCGCAGCGACTACCAGTATGGACAGCTATGCATATTTAACGTCATTGCTTGTCGGTCATTGAGACACATCACTTATAATTTGCGTGTAGTAAATTTAAGTTAAATTCCCTAAATGTGCTTTACTACGCAATTTTACAGTGCAAAGATGGTAGCGGAACACATAATATATACAATGTAATTTATTAATTACCTTAGGTAAATGTATTTGTATATTTGTTTAAGATTTTTTTCCATTTAAAATTATAATTTGACAAAACAATAAAGGCTATAATATGGTCTACGATGAAAAGCTTTTCAGTGAATTTCGAGATTAGGTCCAATTAATTTTATCAAGCGGTTGCCGTTGTTGCGCCTCTTACCTATTTTTTTCACAACTTTTTCTGCTACTTGTATACGTTAATATTGTTAATTGTTCACACAAAAATATAGCTTATAAATTTGTACCAACAGCATATAATTGGTTGTATAGTATGTAATTACGTAAGTATAAAATATAGTTACTCTGAAAAATATACACTTTTCTTAAATAGAATTGAAAAAAAAAAAAACTGTTAAGTGATGTTAATTGTAGCAAATGCCGTATCGTATACAAATTTTCGGAAGTTGAAAATAGGCAGTCCTAAAAGTACATACAAATAATATTCTACAACACAAGTTTTCGTTATATATAACAAAACATTTCGAATCAAAAAAATCACTTACCAATACAATTCAAGACGATAATTATAAAGGAAACTGGATCTTACCTGTAACAATAAATAAATACATTAACAAAACCATCCAAAATTCTACTAAGGATAACTTACTGTACTTAAATGTTAACGATTAATGTTACGATACTTAGAAAAAGTAAAGTAACTCGACGTAATAAACACAGGGAATTCTACGAGGTGTCTACATCTACTCGGAGGTGTGTTGGGAGGTACCGGGGCGGTGTGATTCCCGGCGCGCCCCTCACGCCGATAGCACCACCGAGTTATATATCTCGCAGTTATTAGGTGCAATCCACCCTTACCATTGTAAGATCACCTCGTTTAATATGACGACTCTAATTAAAAGAATGTAAACGGAAGTTACAAATGTCTGGGTGCTACTCCTTTATAGTATTACTCGCTTTACATTAGCTTGACTGGTAATTGAATTTCAACTAAGTGACAATGTAATCAAATCTGGTAACTCTATTTTTACCCTACTTCTGATCAGTGCCGGATTAAGCCAGCGCGGGGCCTGTAGCAAATTCTGTCAAGAGGCCCATGCTTTGCTATAGGTTATTACAGATAACCTTTTCTGGATTTAATAAAGCTCCTATCTAAATTGATATATTTTTTCGGTCAGACAGGTGTTGGACCGCGGGGCCCGTAGCATTTGCTATCTTGCTACGTGGCTAATCCGGCACTGCTTCTGATTGTCACTATAATCTAATTTGGATGAAGATTAGCACCTTCGAGTTGATCTAACGATGAAGCTGAGCCCTGGTTGATGCAACTCTTCAGTGAGCTTCAGTGGCTTAGTAAACCCTTCAAGTTCGGACTCGTATGATTAGTTCTCACCGGTACAATAGATTAATGCGTGATTAAAGCGGCCTTTTTAGTTTTATTTCCAATAAATGCAATATATCTATGTAGTACTGCAAAATATATTTCTCTCTTTAATTGAACGCCCGTCTCGTCCATTTTAAGCGATTGCTCCAACGGAGGAAATTATCGATTCATTGAATACAGTTATGAATTGTTTGTATTAGAGGTCCATGGTCACCAAAAGTATTATACATTAGTTATAGTTTTTTTTTATGACATTATTAGCAGCAAACAAACATGTAATCGGCCTCATACCACTTTCGTGGAGTGTTACATCTGTTAGCTCTGTGTCCTATACAAGGGTTGTTTCTTGGTTCCTAGCTTAATTTAGCTCCTAGCTCTTAGCTTCTATCTCCTACACCTATACCATATACATATATGTGTGGCAACTACAACTACATACTACATACATACTACTACTACATATATGTGTGTAGCTGAAGCATACAGCTACGTTGCCACACATATATGTATTTTATGTCTGCATTAACTCTTCCAACGAAATTTAAAAAGTTTCAAAGAGGGCTCGGTGAAAGGATTCCTTTTTTTCCTGACTACGTCAGAAGGAGGGTAATGTTTTTCGAGCGTATGTATGTAAGTATATACTTATACATTATACATACGTATGTATGCCCATTGGTTTGGCACGCCCCACAGCCTAAACGGCATTACAGATTTTAATCGTCGTTAGAATCGTCTGTTGTTATAGTGACATTAGCTTTTATACAATTTTTAAATATTGTAATTGCAAACAGAGAAGAAAGACGGGGATAGGACGAAATATTTTTTTATCATAAGCAATATGGGTATCAAATGAGTATGGGTAGCAAAATCAATTCCTTTTTCAAGTTAATTGTCTAATTTCCTCTCTTCCGAAATGCACATATTAACTCGTCAGTAGGAGCCGACGTAATTCCCAGTGTAATAGACAAAGCTGTTGAAAGTGTCGCGTACTTCGCGTCGGATACTCTTAGCTTTATTATTTCCCAGAGCGCCCGGACGTATACACTATGTGCAATACGAATGGACAATTTTTCAAATGTGCGTGATGCTTGCTCTATGCGCACGTTATGAGGTGTATCGTAAAATACTGAAAGCAGTCACGGGGCCGATTTTGTTAAAAACGAAAATTGCATTCATAGATTTTATATAGTTTTAATGTTTAGTAATTTGATTTGAACGTTGAATTTAATTTAACTGTATTATTAATATAAAAAATGACCCAGATGATTGACCTTTTTTAAAAAAACGTACACGCCCGCCCTATATTCTTGCATCATGCGACTGTAGATACTTATAAAGAATAAATCATGAAAACTAATTATACATGGCACATTAAGGGAAAGGGCTCACTTTTAGAAAATATAATTATTACGATAGAATTCAATCACAAATTTCTTTAACTAACCGTTCATTCAATATTACGGCCCCATGTAAGCCGCAACGAAGCGAAACAAACCCTCTATAAGACAGGAGTTAACAATCCGAATCGCTAGACGGTATCAACATCGACGCCTGTGTATATACATAGATAGATAGATAAATAGATACATATAGACAGACAGACTCGGCGCCACGCGCGACGCCCGGACAGCTCGCGCGTGCGCTATGACAGCGCTTGTACCCACTGTTTCATACGATACGATATTTTAGGAACGTCAAGATCCGCTGAACATAAATTTCTTCGTGGTTGTATTTTGCTGTAGTACTGATTGTTTGGAATAAACTTTTATCTGTCTTTATACACGGATCTCAAGTTTTCTGAATCACCTATCTGAACCTATCAAATAATTGAAGTAGAACTCTTAGATGTATTAACGTCAAATTTGTTTTCTTAAAAATTATTCTGCATCAATAATGCTTTCCACCAACATTGACTATTCCCGTATGACACTAGAATAATCGCCTTATAAAGAAGAATAAATGTTGGTTAACATATTCTATTTAAATCATCTGCTTTCTTTCGAACCGAAGTTATATAACATACGGCACGTCGCAGCGGCCATATTTTAAAAAATCGTCAAACCATTATTGTCCCCCTACTGGTGGAAAGGGATTTCTTCTTACAACGAGACAGGTTTAGGCCATAGTGTGTACCAGAAACTGCGAATTGATAGACTTGGCACACTCATAATAGCATTTTTTAAAAGCCACACGAGTACATTTTATGTTATCCTTCCCCGTTACAGTAAGCGATAATGAATACACATAATTTAAAAAAAATCCGAGGTGCATTTTTCTCGGACCCCACTACTGTGTCTAGTTTCTACCACTTGGCTATCATTACTCCGTCTTTGATAGGCACGGTGCCGAGTCGTACCGTGACGTACCCGACAATGGAACCAATCGTTTCCCACGGAGCGCGCTCGAGATTAAGCGCTCGTAAAAAGTGGGCGGCGCGGCAACGTCTTGATGTCGGCGTCCGATCGCATCATCCAATAGAGAACCAACTACTTTCATTGTTAGGCACACAATGCCTTGCACTGGGAATTGGCCACATTTTCGCCGCGGATAGGGTTGTCAACTTTTTATCAGTGATAATAGTATTTTTAGTATGAGTAGTATATATTTGGCGTAAAAGGAAAATAAACAAAAATATGTTTGTTACTAATTGTTTTTTGTGAGAGAGATGTTTTATAAAAAATATTAAGATTAAAAATATTTTTTACATTCTATATCTTTTTACTTATTTTAAATGTTATACTTAATTATTTTAATATGCAATACTAAATTATAAATAAAAAAATAGAAAAAAAATGCTATAAATTAAACTAAATATAGAGCCTAATTTATAAGAACCTTGAACTACATAAATTGTAGAAATCTAATGAACGGATTCCATGAC
>DWNY01000661.1:0-15114 GCA_018250635.1 Telegonus apastus | reverse complement strand
AACGCCTCGGGAGCCAGAATATCTCCCACTTCCCCCCCACCACCCCCCTCACCCCCCCCCCCCCCCCCCACACACACACACACACACGCGCGCACACACACGCACACACACGCACGCGCGCACGCACCTTGAGGTCGTTGATGGTGGCCTTGACGAGCGCGAAGGTGACGTTGCCCGAGTCCGCGATGTTGATGTACGTGGAGGCCTTGCACAGCTTCACGCAGCTCACCACCGCCGCCTCGGTCATCTGCTTCGAGTTGTTCTGCGGGCCTGGAAGGTGGGAGGCTTTTCTTTAGTACCCACAAGATACGATGTTTTGAAATGTTTTGTAACCCTTTGGTGCTAGATTCCGGAGGCACCGTAACACATATTTCTTTCATTATCGTCAACCCATTATTCGTCCCACTGCTGGGCACGGGTCTCGTCTCGGAGTGAGACGGCTTTTAGGCCATAGTCCACTGCGCTGGCCAAGTGCGAATTGGTAGACTTCGCACACCGTTGAGAATTTTTTTTGAACTCTCAGGTATGCAGGTTTCCTCACGACGTTTTCCTTCACCGTTAAAGCAAGAGATCATTAAATTCTAATACGCACACTGCTTCGAAAAGTCAGAGGTGCGTCCCTGAAACTTGAACCTCGATCCCAAAATTAAGAGGCCGAGTTTCAACCGTTAGTCTATCACTGCTTTTGTCAATTATTGTCTGTTATTATATTTTCTGTTGCTTACTTCTGTCAACAGCTTTATACTATAAATTATCTGCTAGTGAAAGTGACGTCGTAATCGATCCAGCCGTTTCGCCCATTATCCGGTACAGACAAACACATAGATAAACAATGTTTATGACTATGTTTTTGTTACAAGTACCGTGTATACATTCATACGCATTTAGTAAAAACTTGTTATGTTTGTATGTATATACATACAATTACATTACAAGACAGACACTGTATTATTTATTTTTTTTATAGAAAATAGTACTCACTCAGTCCCCTCTTAACAGAGTCGATGAATATTTTCTTCTTAGTATGTCGCGGGCTGCATGGCGCGCCGCTGTCAGCATTCACGATCTCTTCTAGAACTTTCTGTTTCAACAAAACAACATCGTTTTAAGTCCAGCTCCATTCACTACGCACAAAATTTTAAATTTTAAGATCTTTAATATTTCTCATAAGAATTTTTATAATATTTTGTTAATATTAGCAGCGTTGGAATGCATATTGATTCTCCATGTATGAAGAAAAACCATAGTTATAGCCCAAGACGAAGGTACACCCTTTGGTGGCACCACTCTGTATGGCCCATCACACCTACTTCTGTTATAGCAGCAGTGTAACCGCTGTGTTCTGGTTTCCAGGGTTCGGGAAGGGAGATACACTTATATAAAGCATTACAACTTATTCTTAGGTTAGGTTAATCTAGGTGGAACTAATCCCATCTTCGGTTGATTAAATATGTCAAGGCCCACTTTCCATCAACTGGTATGATCCTTTTTTACTACGATCTTAGAAACATAATTAGTCCTCAGGAGTGGCCGACCTCAGGCAGGACTATGATCTTATCTTACTTATATGGGGTTGATTAGATGTCCATGAGAGGCAGGGGCCACTTATAAAGGAAGAAAAAGTCCCCTAGCCTCGTGTTGCCCGCAGTGTTGCTGTGACGCTGGTGCCCACAACCTGGGTGACGTCACAGTCTCCTGCTGCCACAGCCATGGGGAAAGGTGCTGCTATATAAGAAAACACTTACGGGGTTCAAAATGAGCAACATAATCTGAAGAGGCCACATGGCAACCCTCGACTTCTTGTTGTCGGAGAAGTTGTCCTGCAGAATATCGAAGAGCGTGTCGCAACACTTGCTCAGTTCTTCGTTAGGCCGACATTGAACTTCCGCGAATTCCTGGAACCATACAACATGGTAAATTGGAAAAGAATAAGACAAGGTATAGATTTTATTTATAGCGAGATCATTCATCAACTCTTACATGCACCCTTCTCATGCATTTACTTAAATTTATAAGCCATAGGTATTACCATGCACATTTTTATTAGTTTTTCCATCTTTACGCTCCGTTTTAAGGGATTAATCGGGTCTTTCACCAAGTTCTGAGTTAATTAGAAATATATTTTCTTGCCTTATAACCAGTAACATTAATATAATTAAAAAATAAAACTGTTGTCTATTTCTTCTGTTTGTCATAACAATACTTTGCTAAATGCATATGAAAGTATAAACAGAAGTTATAAAAAAAAAACACAATTTTTAAAATATTTGTTTGCCTGTCTGTTTGTCCCGGATAATCATTGAAATGGCTGGACCGATTTCTACCTTTGATAATTTAAATTATTTTAAAAAGAACATAGTATATAATTATTTCTTTCTGTGTTTAATAAAAAAATTCTCATGCTTTTAAACAAATTTTATACGAAAAAAATCCAATCCAATAAACGAAAGTAAACAGTACAAAAAATTATGTATCCATTGAAAACGCATTTTGATATATTTCGTCAAACGAGCCAAATATTATATGATAACTTCGAAAGAATAAACTTACTTGGGGGTATGTATCCATCCAATTCCAGACGGCTTTCTCGAGGGATGACACTAAAACTATATGCGCGGATTTCCTTAACAATTTGAACTTTTGTATTGATTCTGGAACAAATAATGTGTTAAAATGGAATTGGAAAATCGCTTGTTAATTAAATAAAAAAACATTTCTAATATACTTTTATATGATATACAAAAACCTCAGGCATTTTAAATAGATTGATTTTTAATTTCTCGCTCTACTTTTTCTAAGCACGTGCTTTTTGTAGGCACGATGTTTAGAAAAATTTAATAGCGTGATTCAGGATATGTATAGCGCCATCTGCTATTACTTTTCGGAACATCGCCAGATTGTACAGCGCCATCTAATATTCGTTTTCAAAACGTCGCCAGATTGAAATCTATATGTATAATTGTATATCTTACCTTGCAACAGCCGTATAAGCCTCAATATATCAACATTGACATGTTGTATCAACTCTATATCTGTATAATCGGGGTTTTCTTCTGAGCTAGATGATAGTTCCTGACAACAATGGGCATTTTAATAAATATAACTTCTTTAATTGTTACACTATGTTTTTCCCGCGACTCCGGCCGCTTGAGTCACATTTTCCATGCTAAACAGTTTATAACTATATAATATGTGTTAATCTAAGACATATACCAATTTCGTCTAAATTAGATCAGTAGTTTTGCTCGAAAGGTTTACAGATATCCATCCTTCTGCCCTCACAAACTTTCACTCATATAACATTAGTTATACTATAGTTGTTAGTTGTTATTTATAATTAGTTATACAAATTCCCTTTAAACTAATTTTTATGCTATATCAATTTCAAAATATGCTAAATTAACTATGAAACATACCTGTAATCGCGCACTGATTCTGTTGAATACAGCGTTGAAGAAGTTCAGACTGAGAGCAAACAGCACTTTGCTGGCGAGCTGCCTTAGGAGGGCGTTGTTAACGTTTGTCTCATTGCGCATATCTGAAACAGATCATTGTGACGTTCATTCAAACTACCTGACCTGACGGACAATCCTGTCTTACCTATGAATATTGCATTCAAATTGGTATGATTAATAAAACAAAGAAGGTAAGATTTTGTTTTAATCTTCCAATGTTCCGTTAAACCTATATATTCTTTCTTTCATAAGAACCTTCCACTGATAATAATTAACACAACTAAAAAAAGTAATGAAATTGTAGCAAAGTTGTTCTGGTTCAAAGCGTGGGATAAAAACGACATACTTATCCGAGGTCTGAGGGGGGACATCCAGTGTCGTGGATGCCATGGAAACACTCAAACACCCAAACCCAGAACAAAAACCTAAATTCACATATCTGCCTGGCTGAGGATCGAACCCGGAGCACACTGCGTATCAGACCGGTACGGTAACGACACTGCCACGTGGTTCCTGAATTGCAAGATCGTTTGCTGCTTCCATGTTATACAAAAAAAATCTACTTATATTCTGTTGTACTCACCAATAAACTGGCAGACTTCACGTAGCAAAATCTTCACATTCATCGCCTCATCGTACTTGGCCGTGTCCTTGGGCTGCGAGCTGAGGCAGATCTCCAGCGTGTCTAGCACTATCACGAGGCTGTCGTGGTAGCCCTTCTCTAGCTCCGTCTGCGGCCGGTTCACGCAGGTGGTCAGCGGTGGTTGGTATTGCTGGCAGTACTAGTAACAAATAATAAATAATTTCGATTAAAAGTAATAAATTCTTCGCCACTTTCCGCAACTCGTCTAGAGATGGCGCTACTAGTATTACACTGTTGTTATCAGGCAGAAATAGGTGTGGCGGTGGTGCCGCCGGAATCGAACCACAAAAGGGTTCTATCACCTTTAAAAGCTTAACCAGTATTAAGCGTGTTGTGGTTTAAAGTGTGTGGAAAGGGAAACATACTTATTTGAGGTGTTCCAA
Source organism: Telegonus apastus (assembly GCA_018250635.1). Taxonomy (NCBI): domain Eukaryota; kingdom Metazoa; phylum Arthropoda; class Insecta; order Lepidoptera; family Hesperiidae; genus Telegonus; species Telegonus apastus. The sequence goes on along the minus strand of DWNY01000661.1, from coordinate 10,633 downwards.
CTTAGTCCTCAGGAGTAGCAACGCATCTGTGGCCGACCGCAGATAGGACTATGATCTTATCTGGGGTTGATTACAGTTGTCCATGGGCGGCAGTAGCCACTCACCATCAGGTGGGCTGCATGCTCGTTTGCTACTTCCAAAACATAAAAAAAAAAAACTAAGATTTTCGCCCCTTATCTCAGTCAACTAGCATTTCTACCTATTTCTTAGTCTATGATATTAAGAGATATTAATTAGTACAAGTCATCAGCACAACTAAGTTATTATCGATCTACGTTCGAAGCATTAACAATCAATTAATTAACCTGCGACCCAAACAATAATTAAATACATAACATATATATTAGAACAATTACCAGCTCATTGACGCGCTGTAGGATCTTGGTCAGGCCGGAGATGACCAGCGAGAACCGGTGCCGACTGATCTGCACCAGGCATGCCTTGCACTGCTCCTCGTTGATGCGGGAGTGTAGGTTTTGTGCACCTGTTTTGTACGGTAGCTGGGGAGAAATTTATATTGCCTTTAATGCATCAACCTTACATTAGTTGAAGTTTCTGTAAAAGATGTTCAATTACTATAGCAAATATGTATTAAAATATTAATCTATACTTATAATAAAATATATTTTAATTGCTACAAGCCCATGTCTGTAAATTAAAGATATCGAAAAAAAATACGCGGGGGGTATTTGTTAGTTGTGTGCAACAGGTTTCAAAACATTTAAAAAATATTGTGTCTGTTTGTATGTTTGTATTCGCTAGTTATAAAAATAAAATCAGAACTCTAAGGATCTTTCCGCACCTTGTCAAGAGATGGCACTACACGTACGCCTTGTGAGATATCTACATTTTATAAAGTGTTGTTCGATAATAAGAAGTATTAGAAACCTTTCTCTTCAGAAGCTCTCTTGCTCACAATTATTTATCTCTTTATTCTACTTCGAATAAACAGATAAATAACAGCAGTGTTCATTCTGCTTTGAAAGGTGTGGCCAGGGAAGATACAATTGAGGCGCTACAATTTAGTTTACAAGGGTAGCAATGCATCCATCTGACCTCGGGTAGGAAGTCAATCCTTTCTGCGGTGAATCATTATGCATAACAATGACCACTTACTTACATTGATTCTTGGTACATCTTAAGATCATGATCTAAGTGTTAATAGTACTTTACTTACTGATATCATAACCTGCATAAATGGAGTCCGACAACAAGTCCGTGAGATCCTTTACATCGCCAAATCCTAGATTGACCCCTTGTCCGGCCAACGGATGCACTCTATGTGCGGCATCCCTGTAAGGCAAATATGAACAAATATATAGAAAAATCAAGTGTCTCCAAAGATCGGCTTATTCACGGAGTCCTGAATAAATAGACTCGGATATTTGTCATTTGAAATTTTGATTTTTGATTTTGATATTTGAAATAGGCCGTCCTATTTGAAGAATTTGTATTTTGTTCCCTACAGATCCGCTAGCGATGTGTCTACTCGACTTACTAACCCGAGTTAACTCGAGTTCGGCTTAACTCGTATAAACTCGAGTTGAATTCTCTCTAACTCGAATTTAAATACTTACTCCCATCGTAGCGCATGAACCGACATGGTTAAAAGGTGGTAGAACCCTTTTTGGTTCGACTCTTGCGGCACCACCGCCACACATATTTCTACCTTATCACAGCAGTGTTCAGGGCTGCTGTGTTCCGGTTTGAAGGGTGTGGTAAGGGAGATATACTTATTCGAGGCATTCCAACTTAGTCCTCACAGGTAGCAAGAGCAACCCATATGTAGCCGACCTCAGGTAGGACTGTGATCTTATCTGGGGTTGATTACAGATGTCCATGGGCGGCAGTGGTCTCTTACCATCAGGTGGGCTGCATGCTCGTTTGCTACTTCCATAACATAAAAGAAAAGACCGACAAGTCGTGAAATTTGCTTATATTACATGACTATACAGATTGCCCACAAATGTCATTTGAAGTGAAAGCTACTGCTTTCACTGGAGGAAATTGATCAGATCGATAAACTCACCCTACAAGAGCGACGCCAGGTGCGATATACCGCGTGCTGTGACCGAAGCCCAGGGGGAAAGCCGCTCTCGACCCCTGTGCGATGTCCCTGATGCTGGGGGGCAGCTGTCTTTCAGCTCCGTCGGGCAGACCCACGCTCTTCAGCCAGGAACCCACCCAGGAGGTGCATGCGTCCACGCTGCTACTGCGAGGGTACTGTTTCCACTGAAGAAGGAGAAGACAAAGGTAAAAATGGCGATCTGAGATCGATTAATTGATTCTTAAAGAATCGATTCATTTGATCAAGGACATACATTTTAAATGTTGTTTATTATTGTATGTAATGTTCCTCGAGCGTATGTATATATGTAAGTATGTATGTGTCAATTTCTTTGGCACGCCCCACAAACTGCTTTACGGATTTTAAGCAGTCGGGTTTTTGTTTTTAAGACGATTCTCTAGTTTTCCGATGTGTTTTGAAAGCAGCAAAAGTGGTCGACCTTAGGTAGGACTGTGATCTTATCTGGGGTTGATTACAGATTTCCACCGGCAGCAGTGGCTACTAACCCTCAGATGAAGTGCACGCTCGTTGGCTACTTCCAAGGTATATATGAAGAAAAAACATACAAATGAACTATGAAGGCAAGATGAAAAAAGTTTTTAAAATCCTAACCAATGCGTCGTTGAGCGCATCAACAAACTGCTCCTGTGGTAGATTCAGCAACTCTTTGGCGTGCGTGTTCGACGTAGACCACACGAGGGAACTCCGCTTGGAATCAAGCGGCAACAACGCTACTGGACCGGTCGGTAGGAACCTTTGCCAGGCCGTCGTGCTCTCTGTTTCCTGTAATCATTAAAATAATTGCTTTTTATATATATTTTGAAAGTAAATTTGTATGGAAAATGGCATTTGAATGTTACCTTTTGTGGCCTCCGGCAACTCTACGCCGCACTTATTTCTGTCTAGTTAAAGCAGTGTTAAGCGCTGTTGTGTACTGGTACTTATATAGGGTGTGGCAAGGGAGACATACTAATCAGAGACGCTCCGACTTAGTCCTTAGGGGTAGCAACGCATCAGTCAACCTTAGGTAGGACACTGATCTAATCTGGGGTTGATGGCAGTTTTCCATGGGCAGCAGGGGCCACTTAGCATCAGGTGGACTGCATGTTCGTTTTTTACTTCGGAATTATGTAAAAAGTAGCAAAGGATTACGCAGTCCATCTGATGGTAAGTGACCATTGCGAGAGGGCAACAGCTATGAACATGTGCCCACGACATTGTTCGCGCAGATTACAACATCAATATTAAACCCCTATTTGCCCCGTTTTGGGCGGAATATCAAAAAAATCCATTGTTAGCGGATATCATTTTCAAATTTTTGTCTTGTCCAAGTTTCATGTTTCTAGCTTTATTAGTTTAGGCTCTGCGATTATTAGTCAAAAGTAAGTATCCTTTCACTTAACATAGAACTTATATATATAGAATATAGATAGGTCTTGATAAGTCAGATTTAAGATAATCCCGTAAAAAGTAATAAAGCATGAAATAATTCGATAAGATAATATTATGAGAGCGATAACTATGGTTATAACATTGATTTATAACAATACTAATAATCGGGTTAAAGCAGTCGCAGAAATGAAAACAATATGTATGCGTATGAACATCGTATGAAATAAGACATGTTTTATTTTTAAAGGATTTTTACTTTGGTAGAAATTCTTAATATAGAGCAGAACGCGATCGCACTCAAGTAACATAACAAAATATAATGGTTGCGATTCTATAATGGTTAGAAAAAAGAACAAAAATAATTAATGATTTTTCGATAAAATACTAGCAATAAATTAAGATTACATTAAGAGGTCACTAGTCAAAATTTTTCGGTTATAAAAATCGATAATTTCATTCATTAATTCATCATTTTCATAACACATGCACTTACAGGCGTACAAATTTAATATTTCAGTAGGTTTTAGGGCATAAGTAAATTTAAAACTGTGAACGCGCTGAAACAGGTGTGTTAAATGCATCTCAATGGTTTTAAGATAAAAACCAGTTTACATACTGCTTATTCAAAAGTAATTCCGTACTTAAGAGGCCAAGATTTTTGCATAGAACTTGGCCCCTTCTTTACGTAAGTATTTTGGTGGAATATATTTATAAATAATATACCTCAGCTAGGTGTAAAGTGGCCACGACACCCATTTGGCCGTAATTCCAAGACAGATATTGTACGCCCATAGCTTTTCGGACTGCCGAATTAGCGCCATCTGCCCCTATCTGAAACAATAAAAATATTACATTAGTAAAGGATAAGTAAAAGAGTAAGTAAGAAAAATATTACATATGCAAAGGATTGTTCAAATACACCAATAGTATATTCGAACAATCCTTTACTGAATGCTTTTATGAAGTTCATTTTAAATATATTTGATAAAGAATACTTGAAGTTATTTAAAATGTGATATTTTTTCTAATTTTTATAATGAATCATCACGTAATTTTGTGCGGGCAATATTTTTAGATTATTTTCGCCTTTGTTAATTAAACCACTCAAAATAATTTTCTAAACGTACATACTCATTTTATGAATTGTAATGGTATGATTAAGTCTTTTTTTTATGTCCCCCAGACAATAGATAAACGTCAGAATAATTGAGCGCTTCTCAAATACCCATTTTAAAAACACTGGATTATTCTGCTGAAGGTCTACTTGGCGGGTGAGAAGCGTTTAAGCGGCACCATATGATTTGTTATTTTCAGGTTTTTCAAGGCCCAGAAATAGCAGGACGTTTTTCGCCGACCTAATTCTTAGACAGATTATCTAGAGAAAAATATTTTTTGTCGACCTATTTCAGAGACATAGATGAATCGCTTTTTCATCGATCTATTCTGAAAGAGCGAAAAAGGAGGGCGCTACAAAATAATTTATTCTTTAGTTTGAGAACCACTGGACTAATCAACTAAGACCTAGCGATACGCCCCTGCGGCTTGCTCTAATGTTATTTGATTTCATATTAATAATAACAACATAGCAACCACCACACCAATAACAGCAGTATTAAGCGCTGCTGTGTTCTAGTCTAAAGGGTGTGGTAAGAGAGGCATATTTATCCGAGGCATTCCAACTTAGTCCTTAGGAGTAGCAACGTAGGTATGTTGCTACTCCTACGTTTTTAATCTTAGGTCGGACTCTGATCTTATCTGAGGTTGATTACAGATGTCCATGGGCGGCAGTGGCCACTTTCCATGAGGTGGATTGCAAGCTTGGCTTCTATTTTCAAATTATAAAAAAATGTAACATTCATTATAAAAATAATGGTATCCTATCTGCATTTTACAAGTTTGAGAACTTCTCACCTAATTGATTAAAACTAGCAAAGACCTTCTACACTTAGCCTGAATTTTATTATCGTTAATTTCATAGTAATCCATTAGAAACATTCATTACAAAAATAATCGTTTCCTGCCTGCAGCTTACAGCAGAATGTGGGATAAATGCCAAAGTGATTGCAAAAAACTGGATCAAATGTCTTACTATTATTAAATATTTATCTAAACAAATTAATAGATTGATATATTCTGTTTTTTTTCCTTTTTATTTATCAAACTAGCTAATGCCCGCGGTTTCACCCGCGTTAAAGAAATAAAAAAGGCATACATTAATTATCTGCCTAATAGCAACTGACATTAACACCTGCGAAGCGCAACGGACGGCCGCATGCGCCTGGAGCGCGCGCTAGTGTTTTTTTCATAGATTAAAGTAGCCTAAGTTACGTCTTAGACCTTCAGCTATCTTCCAGTTAAAGTCCTGTCAAAATCGGTCCAGCCGTTAAGAAGATTACTTCAGCTAAACAGACAGACAAAAAATATATATATTTTTGTTATAGGTACCGTTTTTACTTTCGTATGCATTTAGTAAAAAGGTTGTTATTTTGAAATTGCAAACAGACACATCAATTTTATTTATTAACTATAGACGTATAGATGGTCTGTGTGCAAGTCTGAAGCGATCTGAGATAGAAACACGACTGTGATTAAAAACGTGAGCCGAATTATTATTAGGAAACGCGACGTTAAATCTGTCATAGTTCAAGCAATTTGTATGAAATGTTGGTTTGATGCGAGTTCAGTAAAATTCTTTGACGCTTTTAAGTATAAATATAGCTTGGAATTTTGTCCAATGGAATATTTTAATGTTTATTGAGAAATAACGACGATGAATGTGGTAGTGATGCGGTTGCACCATCGTCACATCAATGTCTACTGAACTACTAACTGAAAATTTTTTAGTATTTGTAACTGTAGCAGGTATAAAAGTATAAATACACATGTTTTTTCAAATTACACAGTAATATATCACGATTTAATAGATAAACCGCGTGAAGATGACGTGTGACGACCCGCGTGGCGGAGCGGTGACCATACCGTTCCGACACGTAGTGGGTTCCGGGTTCGATCCACGGCCAGACAGATATCTGAAATGAGTTTAGATTTATGTTGTGGGTCTGGGTGTTTGTGTCTTTACATGGCACCTACGGAACGGGAGAATTTTACTGTGGGGCTATGAGTGTAGAAAACGTTATTGCGTAACGCAACGTAAAAGCCGAAAAATAACGGTATGTATATTGTATGGGAGACACCGTTTTATTTTTATTTATTTTTGTATAGTGTACGCTATATATTTTAAAAATATAATTATTACAAACAGGATTGGTAATTTCTTTACTTCAGACGATCTGCATACTCATATACTTTCATCGAAGATTGCGGTATTTTTGAAGTCATCAACACGATTTCAAAATTAGAACATTAGATATGCTTAAATGAAAATCGTTGGGAAAAGTGCTTTTCTTTAAAACGTTTGATCTTCCTTAAGGAAAGTCGTTTGTTGGAATGTTGGTTCATTGCGCGATACCGAGAATATAAAATATTTAGGAGAAGAGTTTAAAAATCTGTGAGGAATGAGCTGATCTTATTCTGTATTTAGGTTTTTAATACATTTTCATTAATATATTCAAGGGGACCTTTATAATGATATAATTCTCAGTAATTTTGCGAATATTGTCGTTTCTGTAGTCTAAAAATACCTATAACCGAAGCGTTTTGATCAACAGATTTAATTGAAAAATTTCACCTTTTGCACAAAACTACAAAAAAATCAATCGGTATCCTATTTGGCCATAAAAAACTAGTTAGGTTTTATTAATAAAATAACGATATTTTCCACTTAGCTTTAAATTGATATGACAAAGGGCGTATAAATTCAGTTGCGTTCTTTCCATCAAGAAAGAAAGACAATCTATTGATTTCGGTAATTGTTTCCCATCCGGGCTGTATAGTTAAAGTCCCAGTTATGTAGTTTTATTATTAGTAAGATCGTTTTAAAAAGTCGTATTAAACGGAACCGTTCATTTTTAGTGTATCAATATTATTTGAGCGTGATTTATACAACAACTAAAAGATCAAAGGCAATCCGGAACAAAGAACGAATACTTATTTGATGAACAACGAACTAACAAAGTAAACGCTCATATAATAATAACGATTGCTGATTGCTATAACGATTACATATTTCTGTAGTCTCGGTACCAATCTGTATTTTCACGAACTAACGCCAGTGGATAGGTGGTAGATTAGTGTGTTCGGAAAAATCTATCCGACGAACATAAATGTGGTGACTCGTGTGACATACGAATTTTTTTATGAATTAACATAAGCATTAATTATTATGTATTTCATTTTGTAAAAAGAAAGTAAAGGATAATTTAGTATTACTAAAATTTTATTAAGGTGCTTATAAAAGAAATAAAAGAAAACGGAGTAGTTGTGAAATTTATTAATTTGTTTCTAAATGACATTGGCGTAATATAGCTCCATAATAATATAATTGGTTTGCATAATCTAATGAATATTATAACAATAAAAATAATACAACTAATATCATTAAACAAAAACTATAATAATGGTGTATGGTGAATTGGTTGCAAGTATAATTATTTTAAATCGGTATTAATTCAATATGTCTTATTGAAAAATAACTTTTACACTATCATTCTGGTACTCTTATATTGTGTGAATATCTAAATTCATCCAGTTTAACGAAATCGTGATCAATCCGTTTAATTTCTTAGAAAATATTCCCAATGTTTGCGTGCGACGGTATCCGGTCATTTGGTGTGAAAAATTGTGCCAATTAGGTCAAATAAATTATTTCAATAGCTTTGATTGATCTCATTATAAAGAAGTTATATTTGCCATTCGTGAACTGAGCGCCGCGTCCAGAATACTTGGAACCGAGTTGTGACAGAAGAAGTGCCTAATGTTATACGACACGATTATCGACGGTGTGACACAGGTAAGTAAAGTGATATCATTTATTGTTTTAATATAGGTAACGTCGTTTCATGACCATTTCACTTTATTGCCTACGTGTAAAATTTCAACATAATTTTTAATATCGTCAAAGCATTAAACCCTACTTATTAACATTTTATTCACAGTTATTTTTACTAAGACATTGTTATGACAAAACTGTAATTCAAATATAATGTAAAGTCAATTTATTCCCAAGTACGTATGTACGCGCTCAAGCGTAAATAGGTATCAACTCAAACTGAAGTATAAATCCTTAATAAAAATACATTATACCGACGACTTCCACTAAAATTATTATTTTAATGGAAAACAAATTGATTCTTTTAACTTTATGAAATGTAACATCGTTATAAAGAACGCGGGGTCGTCAGTTAGACGCATGTCTAAACATAGTCTAAAATAGACGTACCTACGCCGACGTACTGTAAATACTTTGAAACAATCGAAGTGAAACACATCGGCTTCCTGTATACTGAAAAATCGTCGAACAGGAAAATAAAATGGAACTAACGGAAAGGAATAACGATGGAAGAAAGGAAAAGCAGTATAATACGACAGAGTTCGCTTAGAGGTTGAAATTCACCCGTTATCATAAACTTTCCACTTTATTTTTATTAATAACGCAGCTAAAATCGTTCGGCAAACATACGAGAAAAAGTACTGAAATTATTTGTCTTTCCCTCTTTATTCATATGAGATGTCATACATGTATGTATGTATGTATGTATGTGTGAAATTTATGAATGTATGACATGCTTTTCAAAAGATGCAAAGAAGCCGGGTAAAAGCGCGCGATGTATTGGCGAATCATCGTTACGAATATCTATGGGCTATGGTGACCATTTTGTCTGTTTTAACGTTAGGTCTAATTATTGAAAAAAGTACGTACTCATAAAAGTAAATTGTCGGTCTGTTCCACTGGACATTGCCTTCAAAACACAAAATGTATTAAAACCTCAGCGTTTACATATGTAGAGGAAGGCAACATAATATATGCATATACAAGAACCCTACCAAATTAACCCTTATGAGCCACACATGTTACAGATTGTTCTATTTAGGTATATTCATATATACCGAGTTAGAGTTGAAATGAGTAATATTTTAAAGGTCGTAAATCTTTATACTTTGCCACTAACCAATAATTGGAATTTAGTATTGATGTATATTCGAAAGCGCGTAGAGTGGTATAACAATTGTAATATGAAAAGGTTGCACTATGTTTTGTGTGTGCCGTCAGTCTTGAGTGCCATTCCTTTTATTCCCGTAGAAGTCGAGGTGGCAATTAAGAGACAGAATCCAAGAGATGAGTAGCAGCGTCTTCCTGTGTAACATTAGCAAGCACTGCGATCACTCTTGGCTAGCACGCTGACAATCGGCAAATCCCCCATTAGACTCCTCCATTGAGGGCTTTTACCGATGGTAGACCTCCGCCTACACCAAACAGTTCAAAAGGCTGGTGTATATTGCGTATTCGCAGACAATAGCTAGTCTATACAAAAGCGTCTGTTTGTAATGTCAAAATAAAAACTTACTATTACATGTATACGAAAGTATACACGGTACCTATAACAAAAATACAAGAATAAAAAATGTTGTCTGTCTGTGTTTTTGGCTTAGGTAATCTTCTAAACGGTTGGACCGATTTTGACGGGACTTTCACTGGAAGATAGCTAAAGGTCTTTGGCGTAACTTAGGCTACTTTAATTTTGAAAAAAGCATGTGCGCGTGCTCTACGCCCATGTGGGTGCCACCGCGGGCGCTAAAGTCAATTGCTATTAGGCACATATTAATGTATGCTTTTTTACTTTCATAACGCGGGTGAAACCGCGCGCAACAGCTGGTATACTATAAATTCCTTAGCTCCTAAGCGTTAATTTCCCAGGTTGTGGTGCACTTCATAGGATTCTATTTTCTACGGCAATAACTAGAGTGTTGCTTGCAGCGTGTGTTAATGGCGGGCTAATATTGGAAGTTCGCTACAATTGTTTGCTCGCTCGCCGGACTAGCATATGGTTTTAGTTAAAATATGACATGTTTTCACGTAGTCCGCCCTGTTTAATGTCTGTTTTGATACCATATTTATTAAAGGGTAAATACGTGCTAGTGCGATTTTGTTTACTATAATATAGAGATATAGTTATTTGTATTTAATTTATAATTTATAACTTCAAAACGTCTTAAACATACATACGAAACAAGGTGTTATTTTTCTCTCACTATAAAAATAGTTTTTTTTTTAAA